>OX459095.1:32723563-33026063 GCA_949775045.1 Metridium senile
GGTTCAATTTTTTTAGAGCTATGTTGATATTGTCTATATATCTACAAAATAGCTCTGCTACCAAGTATCATGCCTATATCAGGAACGTGATCACGGAAGCGATCGCCAAGAAGTCGACAAGTTTCTCCGAAATAAAGCTGGATACGCAAAATACATTGAATACAATAAATCACTGTGACGATTACGCTTGAAGGAGAAAAGTGTGCGTTCATTGAAAATGTTAGACGTCGGTAAAGCTAAGAACAATTTTAAGTTACAAATTTCAACTAACTAACAAACAAACAAACAAACTATAAAACAAACAAACACATACTTGATCCTGTGGTGTGATCTACCGATGGTCCTGTATTCGAAGATGGTGTTGGCCCTTTATGTCTAGTCCAGTTAAATTTGTCATCTGTGTCTTGTTCCCAGGAATAACAAAGGTTTTGCTCAAAATTGCAGTCATAGACACCTTAGAAAAATATCAAAAGATACAATGTAAAATCAATATATAATCGGTTAAAAAGTGTTTCCGGTTGAGATAAGTTAACTCCTTTTTCAACAATCAGTTTCATTTTTCTATGCTACCAATATCAACATTTTTTTTTAATAGATTTAATTTTCTTTATCTTGAGAATCGCAAAGCACACTTCTACTAGTATTGTATTCTTAACCCATAAAACAAATAGTTATAATTAGTACTTAATTAATAGGACTAATTAAGCAAATAAAAAAGGGTTTAGTTCTACGTATTACAAATTATTGTCCATAAGTTTAATCCAAGCACTTAAGTATATGTATTTATTTATTAAGATTTCAACAAATTGTTGGGAGAGCTAAACAAGTGATAACACCTATAAATCAGTCTCCAAATCAAACTAAAGAAAGACAACAACAGCAAAACAGATAACAACTAAGTAAACAGATTAGCTAAAATATATAGAGGTCACAAAGGAGGAGAAACATTTTACATAACAGTTGAAGGACGATGCTGAAATAGAGCCAGCAGAAGATTAAGAGCCAGCAGAAGATTAATTCATACTTCATAATGGAATATATAAAATTAAGCGGTCGAAAAATGATATTTGCATTACTCTGATCAATTAAAAACAGTAACGGGTTTGTCTTGTTTTCCAAATGTATAGTTCAACACTAAACATTGTTTAAAAGTATCTCTAACATGGTATGTGATTCATACTTACCTTTTTTCGTTTTATCTATCCACGTAATGAAGCTACTGACTCTTGCAAACACACTGTAGAAAGACGTTGGACACCCGCGTATACCCCAACTAACTACACCACGGAGAACCCACTTGCTTCCTTCGTAACATGATAATGGACCACCACTATCACCATTACAGCTTCCCTTTCCTTCTGAACCAGCACATAGCATGGTAGGATCGTGAACACTATTCAAATTTCTGGCATTACAGTGACTGTAATTACCAATTTTAAGGGGGGCTTCTTGTAGAGTATTAGCAGTCACAGATATGCTGCCGTTCAATAGACCCCAACCTATTGACATGATATTAAAATGGCCCAGGCAGTTAGTAGTTAGTGCTCAGAACTTAAGTTAATTAAACGATTTAACAAGTTAAATAACATACTTCTTCGTTGAAATTATGTACTTATTTACTGAGCTAGGTCGGGCCGGACTGGAAAATATTTGGCTTTTGCACAACCTCGAACCAAATTTTTTCTCGTCCGGACCTTCCACTCAGTCAATAAGTACATTATTCCAACGAAGAAGTATGTTATTTAACTTGTGAAATCGTACATACCTGTAACGAAGCACATTTTCCCTGGTGCGATTCTGCTGTTTTGAGGAGGCAGCGCGATTGGTTTGATTTTGTCACTTATCTCAACTATACCATCCAGTAAAATCAGTGCTACATCGTATTGTATGCTGACTGGGTTATAATTTTTATGGTATCGTATTCCTTTTACAGTATATGTCTTTTGGACCGCTGTAGGTTGTAGACGTTTGTGTACACCTGTATAGTAGAAACGATAGAAAGAAACACAGCATTATCAGCATTACCCTTGCCATCGTCTGTAGACAGTTTTTTTCATAATTTAAATGTCAATACATCTTAAAATGAAATAATGAAAAATAAGGTTTTTACTATGGATGAGTCTCGTTGTTCACATTCTAGTCTTGTAAACTAGAAACGTCATTGCACTGAAGATTTGAAGTGTTCCATAAACTTCTATGTTGAGAATAAACTTGTTCTCTTTTAGCTTCCAGACAGAGCCTAGCCATGGACATTTTTAAAATCACGGGATATTCATCCAGACTTAGTTAAAATAGCTAGCTTTAGAGATTATTTTACTTTGTATTTAAGAAATGGTACATAAGTAGCGTGCGTCCATCAAGACGCTTCGCGTCGTGCAACTCATTACGCTTCTTTCGTGCTTAGCAACCTACCGCGTGCATCCATAACACGATGGACGCACAACTACTTATGAACCATTTCTTCTGTAACATAGATAAGACGATTGAGGCCTTAAAACATTCTAGCCAGTTCTTCAGGACATTTGCAATATATAAAACGTTTGTTGTGTAACTTATACAAAACTGACTACTGCGCGAAATGTCAAAACAACGAAGAACGCACGTTCTATCGAATATATTTTTTGAAAGAAATTTGACATGAGCGTCTTCCAAACGCGTGCTCCATACACTTTTTGTTCATAGCTAAAACGCCAATCAGAGCGCGCGTTATAACTTATCTAAGTTATAAAGACTGAAAATTAAGAGTGTTCAACTGTTTTCCAGTTGTTTGACAGTTTCCAGTTTGCATTGTCAGTAGTACATATATTCGATTCAAATGCCAGTCCTTTAAACTAACCTACGTCCACTGTAAAAATGGCTGGATTTGCATTGGGGTTGACACAATGAGCCGCAGTTAATACCCATTGCTTATCAATCAGCGACCCGCCACAAATGAATCTTCCAGACTGCTTTAATAGTACCTGCCAGGGATATTCGTGTGGGTCAGCATCTTGACCATTCACTACGTATGGATGATGATTTCTTTCTGTAAATCAAATTAACAATCCATCTTCAAAACGTGCAGAAAATCAATTTATAATTAATAAGTAATTCTAAATTCAAATGGGATACAGGCACATTTTACAATACTTGAACAACAGATTATATAAACATTTAAACATTATTTGCATTGATGATTATATTTATGCAATGAAATACATATGCAAAGAGGAGAAATTTGGACTTGTTTCCCAATTGCTGTTAATACTGTTATATGCGAATTACTTTCAATAGATTCAAATCGAGGTTTTTGGGCAAGGTTTGTTTTATTGCCCAAGATTGATGACTTGAATTCATTGTTTGAAGACATTTTCATAGCATTTGCAACGATTACATCGTTTATTGTCATTGTTTTCTTACTTGGATAGCCATAAATTAGCACTAGAAGCTTTTCAGGTACTTCTTCGACAGGGAAAATATATTCCTGTGTTCTCATTGTTATGCATTGCAGGCTTTCACGTTTTGCCAAAACAGATGTAAAAAGATCAGTTAACGATTTATTCAGTTTTTATTCAGTTGATTCAGGAACACATTATGCACATGTTTGATTCCCAATTCCATGATAATTTGGTGTTGCTCTTTGAAATTTTGGACTGGAATCCAAAAACGTTATTTCAGAAAACGTCAGTTGACTGTACATGATTGACATACCATAAGTCAAAATAACAGTTTTGTCATTGTTTTACAGCGCCTTTCATATTATCACGTGGCACCCCTAATCATTACGTGCGTGGCTGCAATGCCATAATTAGAAATTTGCACATTGATATTCGATGGCTGGGTAATTTATACAAGATGCCGTAAATGTTTTTTCCGAGATCGCACACATTAGCTAACCCATTTTGGCCAATCAAATTGAACAAGTAAACGCTATAGGCGATTAGCAAAAATGCTATTGTGAAGTTTTAGTAATTCAGCGGTCTAGCGCATGCTTATTCAAATCTTCCCTCTGGTTAAAAACTCTCCTTTCAGGTATTGCTATTCTTCCTGTTATATAAAAGTCAATAGGATACATAACAATAATTACTCTAATTGGCCAGTTAATTAAAAGTCTAGTGTGCACGTGTGTGGTTAACAAATGATTTTGGCTAGTGGAAAATCATACTCGTGTTTGGCTAGTGCCGTGTGGCATCAGCTCAGTCAATGTACGGATATTTTGGGTCCAGTCTGAGCAAATTGTCATTTTTTCATTGTAAATATGTCAGGATAGGTAAAACGACAAACTAAAAATCCCAAAAAATCCCTTTCGTGGAACATACTCAAAAATCGATTTAAGGATTTCATCAGTTCACCGCAGGAAGCCCACAATTTAAAAAAAATGCCGGACCAAGTTATTAATTATTATAACATTTTTGGTATCTAACGCGCGCTCTGATTGGTTGATGGCCATGTCTATATGAGAGAACAGAGAATGTTCACATATATCGTGCGCTCTGATTGGCTGATTCGGTAGAAAAGTTTTCTCTGCATTTTTTTGCGAAAAAATTTCATAAAATAAATATAAAACGGCCGCTTGTGTCTATGTTCTGTGATATAAACACGCTGGGAGATGTAGAGCACTCAAGAAGTAAGAGAAATACTCGCTGCTCTACATCTCCCAGCGTGTTTATATCACAGTACATAGACACGCGCGCCGTTAAATTTCTTAAATAAAAAATAATAGAACATTTTTTTAAATTATATAGGATCCCACATATCAAAAATTGTAAAATTAGAAGCCGTAAATGATCATATGAACTTCGAAGATGGTAAAATAAGTAATATTGAAAGCAAAGAAAAAAGATGAAAATCCAAGATAAAAAAAATTAACATCATCATCTATGTTCGTGTTGTCAGCATATATATATTTTAATTTGTCTGTGTGTTTTGGTGCTAAAAATCCTTCGCACGTCCAATGCAAGAATTTTATGCTGTTTTGGAGCATTTGGTTTGCAATCTCATCTTGCACAATTATGTTCATGAACCGAATTACTGAGACATAAAAGGCCTTTTACTAGTGTTCTGTATTTGATTATTTCATTTAAATGCACTATCAGATGGATGGCAAAATATCACACGTCAATGTCCGATCTAAGTAAAATGAAAGACCAGAACTGCGTACTTTCAAGTAGAATGATGGGCGATAAATTAATTGTAGATCAAAACTTAGAGTAGAAGTTCTAACCAACACGCTACTTTGTGCATTGAATTATATTAGGAGATATCAGACGCCTTCAATCGTCAAGTAAACCGCCGTGTTTACGTAAATATTAGCAACTTTCAGTGCGAAAAACATTTAAAGAAATCATGAAAATCGTTTAAAGAAATCATTTCCATGTTTACTTCTCGGAAAACTGAGCTATTTTGGTAGAAACTCGTGGTCCCTGGATATGATTTCAAGCAGTGTTTACAACATGTTTATTATTATTATGTTATTATGTTTAGGCCCTCTTCCATTGTGATAAATTTGACGAACTTCATCAACCTACATTTTATAGCCTAAAAGATTTGTCTAGGATGTAATTTTATGTTTCGATTTTATGGGAGGCATTAAAATGTTTTAGTATAAAACCAACTTTAATTCTTAATTTAAGAATACAAAATTGTTCGCTAAAGTTTTTATGTTGTTTTAAGCGAAAATATGCATAAAACCGCGTACTGTACAGGCCCGCAAATGAACCCAGGCCCGCAAATGATCCCAGGCCCGCAAATGAACCCAGAACCGTCCCGCAAATGATCCCAGGCCCGCAAATGAACCCAGAACCGGCCCGCAAATGAACCCAAGTAAAAATGGAATCTGGACTGAAAGGACTAAAGAATTAAAAAAAAACCACGACAACAAAATTATTATGATATATGATAATATTGTCAATATTCATTAAATAAGTAAGACAAAAAAGAACAGTTCGGGCTTTCCAACTAGACTCTATCGATCGATTGTTGCACGTTGATATGAAGCTTTGACTAATATGGTCTTTACTGAGTCTACGGGTTTCTAATTGGATCAAAGAAACCTCAAACGAAACAGAAAAATGCTAATTTCAACGTATTCATATATCAGAATTTTGATATAGACAAGTTAAAACTTATGATATAGTATCTTGTGAAATTATAATAAAAATTGCAATGTTGAATTACATGTTAATTTCCGGTAAACTACACTTATCATTTCACAACGGTAGATATTTATAAATCGAATAAAATACTTTTCACAGAAGCAGTTAATGTGCCGATTTTATGCCTTTTTGACTAACGATGAATCTATATGCATGTGTTCAGACTGTTTAGTGAATTGTTTCGGTCGGTGTTGCAAAACACTTTACCTGGCCATTTAATCGGTCGTATGAAATAACCCGGTGAATCGCCATAACAAAGAATACTCGCTCATACATGACAGGCTAGCACGCGTGTTCAGTTGGGTCTTCAATTTGTTCGTTCTGTTGTAACTCTGGTTTTATCGACTGCTATGAAATCATTTATAATACTTGTAATATTGTTGTTTGTTTACACCGCAAACACAGCCAACAATGAAAAGGAAAAAGAAAAGAAACAAGTAAGATACCGGCTGACTTTATCAAACCAAAACACTTTAGAACGATTAAATTATGATTATCGATTATATGATCGATCAAATCCTTAAGTTAATAGAGGGAACTATCAAATCTAGCTATATCTAAATGGAAACTAGCGAGTATAAACTAGTATAGGCTGCGTCGGTGTTTGATATACTATATCAAACACCGACGCAGCCTATACTAGTTTACTCGCTAGTTCAAGTTCCATTTAGATATAGCTAGATTTGATAGTTCCCTCTATTAACTATGATTTGATCGATCATATTTTAATCGTTTAGTAAACGATAGGTAATATTAAAATACCGTAAAAAAATGTTAATTTTATAATTTTATATAGTTTAAATCATTTAAGTTCCTACTTTGTATTGTATGTACGTTAAAGTTTTGATATTGATTTAATTTTAAAGATAATAAAAAATCTTATAAGTCTGTACTAGTTAGCCGCTGTAAATATAGCATAAAAAAATGTTCGTACTCGGCTTAGAACTGGCTAGCTCGTTTACATGTTGACATTGTTATTCACATGTTATTCTTTCGTCACGTATTTGCTAAAGTTAGAATATGTTTCATTTAATTGCCAATAGCAAAAATCATAAACAATTACGTTTTTAAAATAGTTACATTTTCAAATACAGTGAACTGTAATGAACCAGTTTAATAAGCTAGTTCATGTTGATACATTTTATCCGCTTGAATAATAAAATAATAATATGGCACATTGGCTATATCGTTTAATAATAACATTTTATATTATTCAATAAAGACTCTTAATAAACAATTCGAAACTTATATATAGCCCTCACTTGGTTGCTTATTTTTGTCTTACTTATTTAATGAATATTAACAATAGTTTATAATATATCATAATTTTGTTGTCGTGATTTTTTTTTTATTCCTTATTCCTTTCCAGATTCCATTTTTACTTGGGATCATTTGCGGGCCGGTTCTGGTTTCATTTGCGGGCCTGGGATCATTTGCGGGACGGTTCTGGGTTCATTTGCGGGCCTGGGATCATTTGCGGGCCTGGGTTCATTTGCGGGCCTGTACAGTACTCAAAATCGCTTTGGATCACATTGCGGGACCGAAAGTTACTACCTTAAAAGCTTAGTTTAACAAAAAAATAAACATGTAAAAAGGTATTTCTGAAGTGAATTCGGTGGTACACGATACTTAAGATATAAAAATTCTAAGATGAATTGCGAGGATTTCAAACGCAAAAGTGCATGCCCCGAAGTAAACAACGCGGTTTTATTGACGATCGATGGCGTCTAATATCTCCCAATATGATTAAATGCACACAGTATTGTGTTGGTAATGACTTATACTGT
The DNA here is from genome assembly GCA_949775045.1 of Metridium senile. NCBI lineage: Eukaryota > Metazoa > Cnidaria > Anthozoa > Actiniaria > Metridiidae > Metridium > Metridium senile. The sequence continues at coordinate 32,731,485 of OX459095.1, forward strand.
AAGGCTTACCTAATAGATTATATTAGCGCCCAAATGTGTATTCGAAAGTTCGAACTGGGTTCTGGTCCTTCTTTCCACTATGGGCGGACTTTGACGTCTGATATTTTTCCATTCGGAGTTTGTTCGATTAAAATAATTAACTACAGCGCACTATAGAAGGTCGACATTTTATATCTCAATTATTCGGTTCTTGAATAATGTTGTGCAAGATAAGATTGCAAACTTAATGTTCCATGTCAGCATAAAATTATTTCATTCGACATGCAAAGGATTTCTAGCACCAAAACCAACACATGCGCAGACAAAATCTCTATATGCTCGTGTTGTCGAGTTCAATTAAGAGTGTCTGTAAAAACGTGTACAATAAGTAAACACTTTTCGTGGACTTGGATTGGTAGCGAGCTAAAAATAGATCGTGTTCTAAAAACAGAACAAAGGGTGCATACGATGAGTCACAAAGATGCCCTCTCTTACTTAATATTCTCTTGCGTCATCTCACTTCTAGAATGCCTCAAGGCCTTAGGTTTGTTTTCCGGGATCGTTTCGTTATCGTGCTCATGTTAATGTCTACGGTACAGCAGTAACCTATATATCTTTTAAAAGCTAGTGATTTTTAGAAATGTTTAACTTTTTAAGAAACTTGATTTGAACTGAGCGCTCAATTTGGAGGTTTTTGGTAGAGTACAGATAATGTTTTGTCATAACAAAACACGCGTAGGCTTATATTCTCTGCTATATAATCTTTAAAATGATATATACTTTGTCTATCATTCTTGTGCAATGACGGGCTAAACAATTTTTAACTGAGAGCATGTGTGTAACCCAGCGAAGTTTGACCGTATAATTACGCTAGACCGTATAATTACGTTGCAAAAATTAAATGTTATTTCCTCTATGGCGGATACTCGTTATATAGGAGCACCAGGAGCCCAGATTTTTTTTATAGAATTTAATTTAAAAATATGAAAAGCATCCTGGTCTATAACACTAATTTTAGTCTAAAGCCAATCGTGCAAGTCATCATGCCTTTATCATAGGATCAATATTTTTTGCCGTTTTCCGAATGAATGCCTTAAGGTGAGAATGTTAACGTCTTCCTGTTTAGAATGTCTACGCTACAGCAATAACTTACCTATGTACGGTTTTACAGCTCATGATAATTATAATTATTATTGTAAATAAAGCGACGAGGTCAGTATTCTAGATTGAAGCAACAAATTTAAAAAAACCTCCTTGGTAAATTTAAGTAAAGTGGGACCCTATATTTTTTTTTAGAAAGCTTATTTGAACACCTATCTACATCAACTAATAAACCTTTCCACTCCCATATCGACCTACTAATTCTTATTATTTCACACTTAACACGGTTTTCTTTATTATTCATAGGGATGTATCTCGGATATAAACCCCTCATTATACCAATTCAAGGAATATATCTAGATATAAAACCGGGTCTATATCTAGTTATAACCCTTGCATTTATAACTCATTGCATCATTAGACTTAGAAATAATTTACTAAATAGAGATTTTTGGCGAAAAAAGTCTTTGAGTGACAATGCTGTATCCGCGCTTTAAGCCATTATACTAGCGAGGCAGCCGATGGAAAGTTAACAACAAAAACTCGTTTAATGTCATCAAGTTCGTTAGCATTCAAGTGATTGAAAAGTGATTGTTTAATATTTCCTTATGGGAATTCATTGACAATGAACATGAAATTATGAACAGATTATTGATATATTTTGGGATTGGCTTTATTTTTTGGAATACGATCAGTGAAAAAAATATATTGTTTTCTTTTCAGAAAACCTTAATTATCAAGTGTCGAGTCAGATCTCAGCCAAAAGGTTTAAATTGTGTCAGTATTTGTTTTATGAAAACGTTCAATAAACTTCAATCAGGGGAAAACTGTTGTATTATAGTGAACTCTCACTTCTCACTCTTCTCAGCTCCAGCCCAGCATCTTCATTAATTCTCATTTCTACCCCAGTTATGAATGAACGAAATCTCGCTTTGCCCAAAAGATATACTGCTTATCAGGTGCGCTAAACCTATTCTATCGATTGACGGATCCACTCTAGAATTCACAGATACTATGAAATATCTTGGATTGACATTTGACTCTTATTTAAATTGGCACTCCCATATAGACACTGTTGCTGCAAAGATTTCACGTCGACTAAGTCTGTTGAGTAGAATTAGGAAATTTCTAAACGTAGACACTTGTCGACAGTTGCATACATCCCTAATCCAGCCCTTATACGAGTACTGCGATGTAATTTGGACTAATGCTGATCCCACTAGTCTTGAGAGACTCCATCGTCTGCAGAGAAGGGGAGCGCGAATTATCCTACAAAAGAGAGTCAGAGAGACTCATACAGAGACATTGCTAAAAAGTCTTGGTTGGATAACGCTAACTTTTAATAAATGTCTTACTGTTTTTAAATGTTTAAATGGATTTTGTCCTTCTTATTTATCTAAAATATTTACTCTGAATTCTGATGTACATAGCTATAATACTCGTTGTAAAAATAATATACATATGACTAAAGTTTCTTCTAGATCTGGCCTTCGCTCGTTTTCCTTTTCTGCAGCTAAACTGTTTAACTCCCTTAGTGAAAATGTAAAAAAATCAACTACTGTTAAAGCTTTTAAAAATTCTTATTGGACAAATATTTGAGATAATTTTAATTTTTATTTGTATTCTATCGTATATATTTTATAATAACATAGTTTTATAGTCTAAGAGTAATTTAATTATTTATTTATTAATCTATTTATACGCACAGCTACAATGTAAATAAGGTTTTCCTTTTTGTATTCTGTGTTGAATAAAGTTTATTATTATTATTATTACTGTATCGTGAGAAGAAATTAAATTCCGCACACCGCCACACCGTAATCTTGATAGTACTATATCGAAACTTTAAATTTTTTAAATACCTTTCGTGCTTTTTTCTGTAGGTTTTGCATAGACTCCTAGAAGTCCGATAATCTGTAAGAATAAAGAATAGCTATGTTAAGTATTGTTGGTGTGCTCGGTGCCCTACTGGAAGAATCAGTATAGTGAAACATTAAAACTGACGAGAAACCGACAAGAACGGAAAAAAATGTGTAGCTGGCGAAAAGACAATTGAACCTCTTCTCATCTTCTATGCAATACTAGCTGTTCAGCAGCAAGACTTCACGCGGTGTTTTAATGCAAATTTCAGTGATTTCTTCGTAAAATTCGAAAGCAAACTGACCCTACTGATTGTGTAGTGTGAGTGACTTCAGGAAAACTTGAATTGTAAGCAGGAATTATGTTTTTAGGCATGAAATTGTGCAAAGACTTCAAATAGAAGATGATGAACAATCATCAAGGTTTCCTGTCGATAGAGAGTTTCGTTGCTTAAAAACACTGAAATCAATAAAATAAGAGCTATATGACAAAACATTCAATATACGAGTGCAGTAAAACAATTTATTTAAACGATGGTCGCGAAACTACGATTGTGCATTTCAACATTGTAAACATGTTCCCATACATTTTTTAAAATGTATTTTCTCTTGAGAAAAAAAAAAGGAAATTTACTTTAGTTCAATTGTTCATAAACATAAGTCCAATTAACACCTTTCAAATATTTTGGCTTTGAAAAGAGGACAAAAGGGAATCTAAGATACTTTCCTCCCATCACTACATTATCAAATGAAACAGAATAGAAGCCATTGATATAAATCAGTGTGATAAATATGAATAAGGCGGAAGTCAAAAGCCAATCATATAGGATGTGTAAGGCAGTGTCGAGTTAATTTATTGTTTTTTTTTAAATAACGGCTTTAGCTAATTTACAAAATAAATCATACTTACCAAACAATAAATCATGAGCTTCAACGCCATCTTCATGTAATACTAGTGCTTTAATAATTTATCTACAAAACAGATCAATCAAAATGATGATGCGGAACGATTATGTCATAAATACCTTCACTCGCGAATCATAGCAATTTTATATTTTAGGCATTACAACATTACAAGCATGAATGAAAACGAATTATTTATCGATATCTTGATTTGCATTCATATTTTCGTGACAATTACTTAAATCAAGTTTTCTAGAACCTTTGATATTGATGACATTATGCAAGTCACAGTTTATACCTTGCAGAAGTTTACAAATTCCTTCGTACGGATTTAATTACACATAATAATGATCAAAATTAATACCTTTTTGTTTAAGTCTGTAAAAAAATGATAAACATTAGTCTATTTTACATTAAATGCACTTGCACACGCACGAACACACTTTTGATAATTATTCGATTTAATATCAAAAATATATATTATAATTTATTCAAAATCAAAGTTCGTATGATATATATATTCACACATGAAAACTAGATTCGATTTTACGTAATTCGAAAAAGTATTACATGTACTTAAAATATAAAACAAAATTTCTATTATTACGTTTATGGATTATGTATCTTTTCAACTTTGAAACCAAAGATTCGAACATTCGTTTCGTGATATTGATTATTCATTTTGAAAATTGACTATTCGTTTTCAATATTCGAATAATGTTTTCAAATGTTTAGTTTTTGTGTGTGTTGACTGTTTTTCTATATTTTAGGCATTACAACATTATAAATGAAAAAGAATTATCTGTCAATATTTTAAATTGGATATTTTCGTAAAAATAAAGTTTTCTAGAACCTTTTGATATTCAGCGATGCAAGTCGAATATTGTTTTCAAAATATACTCCTTTGAAAGATACTGGTAATTTATTAAGAACAATTACTTGTTGACAACTTCTCACGCGAAAGAACAGTTTATTTTTTATATGTTTACTTTAAGACAATTGTTTAGACATCGATCGGCGTTCTAATAACTCTAAACTGTCACTATTAATTATTTTGATAATTAATGGTGACAGTTTAGAGTTATTAGCAAATTCAAAAATGTGTCTACAACGGGTTTCGCCAATATATGTGTTTTAATTAATGTATATATTAACTGTGTGTAATATCATTTCTCTACAACTGCAGCTCTTTTCTTAACTGGATTTTTACAGACTTACTACAACATACAAAATGCAACGACAGTATTAAAAAATCCATACTTTTATTTAATAGAAAACTAGACGCTTTGAGGAAGCGTTTACTCGATCGTGCGTTATTAAATCGTCATCAGTGAGGATGCAATGTTAAACTATATATATAGCAATGATAATCTTAAACAAAGTAGAGTACAAACATTAAAAGTGTGCAATACTTTGTACTATTTACCACTAAATAGTGTTGATTAAACAATAGAGAACAAAAGAATTTGCATAACTTAGCAGTATTTAGTGGTATTTATGTTGCACACTTTTAGTGTTTGTACTCTATTGCAGAATTCCTGTTAATTTGTTATCACACTAATTATTTATATATCCTGTTTGTATTCAATGCTATGAAAAGTAAAATTACGGCTTGTTAAATTATCAAAAAACTAATTTATTTAAAGGAAAGCCAAGTACTTCAAGCGCCAGAGTGTACGAAAAACAGTGCATCTTTTGTGAAAAGACTGAAAGATAAGTACATCAAAGGTTCAAAATCAAGAGTGGGTTTAATACAAGCAAGACAGCTCACGAGTCATCATCTTTCGGACCTTCCGGTCGAGATGCTCAGAACCACTTCGCCCCAGACTCCAACATCCACCCCTTAAGCATATCACTCAGTTTTATAAGTTCTTTTATATTACTATTCTGAAATAAGTCATTTTTTATGTAATTGCATCACAGGAGGCCCAATCTCATATATCGAGGCGATTTATAAGGCTTTCTATGTAGGATTATTCTCAAATCTATAACTCGTTGAAAAATAAAGAAAATAAACTCAGGAATTTCTTGTGCAGCTCGATGACGAAATCCAAGACTCAGTCACCCCGGGTAGGGCGACATTGGTAAGTATTGGTAAGTATCCATTGTCATTGCCGACCAAGGGGAGGGGAAGCTGGGAAAGATTTGGCTATGAGTCCAGGCCGTCCGCGCTGTAACGGTCGTGGAGCTGCACAAGAAATTCCTGCCGCGCATACAAAGCCATTAAAAATGGCCGGTAATTTGAAATTCTCGCAAAATTTATTCCTCGAGGGAATAACTTTTACAGGATATTTTTTGATAATCGTGAAGGGTAACTATCTGGCTTTCGTGTTGCGGAGTATTGGGCAAGGGAATGCGATATAGTCTCAGAATTTGAGAGATTTTCGAGAGCGACTCGGTCCATTGGCCGACCCAAGGTCTCCTTCCTTGCCTTCTTCTTAGTAGTAGGGGGAGAACATAGCTAAATACAGCCCAATCAGCCTGAAATCGCTACCAGATAGCAAGAAAGACACAACAAACAATCCATGAACGTTTGAGTTTATTTTCTTTATTTTTCAACGAGTAAGATTTGAGAATAATCCTACATAGAAAGCCTTATATAAATCGCCTCGATCTATGAGATTGGGCCTCCTGTGATCGCATAATCTAGAAAATGCTGTTTACCCTTGTATAGTTCTTATAGCAGAAATGATGCCAGTGAGCTTCGGCTGCAACCAGTTCTCGGCTCGCTAGGGCCAGGATTCTCTTGTCATGTTTTATCTCTGCAACTCTTCTCACTGTGCCATCGACATCGGGAATTGACATGGGGAGTTGACAGGGCGGACATTGCTGGCGCAATGTTGGACCGGAGGGTGTGGAGTAACGGAAATCAAGCCATCAGCTATGAATAAGCTCAGCATTGAATTTAATATGACCTCGTTCAAAATAAAACACAAAACGTTATTGTCTACCCCGAGAAAGCCTTACGTGGGATCAGCTAGTTCTATCAAACCACCGTCTTCGAAAGAAAGTAAACGCTTTAAGAGCCTCTCGTTCACACATTGGTGAAAGTTTAAAAGATGTAGCTAGTGAGATTAGGCTGTCTGTAAGTTCAGTTCTGTTGGCCAAGACCTTATGTTTGATATAACCCGTGGTCGATACAAGTCTGCAAAACACATTATGTTACCCTCGGCAGTCAAATCGCTAACAGGTATTCCATTATTATCAATTTTTATTGCAAATGTTTATACAGTTGGTTGCAAGTTATTGACAATCTCTTTCAGACAATTTAATACAATTTGTCTTTTACTCCGACGAAGGGCTAAAGCTCGAAACGTCAGTCAAGTTAGGTCAACATTTTTTACGGTGTTACAAATTTCATTATATTACCTATCTTTCAGACAATGTTGAGCTTATACAGATTCTAAACCGCCTTGGTCATGGCATATCTTATTCTCACCTTGAAGGGGTTGATACATCCCTGTGCCTACAAAAGCTTGCCATGACACCTGAAGATGACGTCCCTCTTACAAGCAACATATACCCAGGTAAAATTACCGTTCTCGCCTTCAACAACATTGATAGGCTCGAGGGAAATCTGTCAGGAGGTGGGACATCGCATCGTGTCAATGGTATCGCTGTCCAGTCCGTTACGTATGGGCCTCATCAAGAAATAGTAGTCCCCAAAGTGAGCAAGCCAAGAAAAGGTCATTCTCTGCACCAATTAGGCCTGAATGCGAGTTAGGCCTACGCCAAGAAAAGTGAAGGAGATTGACGGCGAACAAATTAGAAAGAAAAATCTGCTTTTCATCATCACCCGCCTACATTGTGCAGCCCAACAGCAAAATGTCTGCAGCTGAATTGGGTTTAACATCATGGTTCACGATAAAGACGCCATCATCGCCACTGATGTTTCCACTGTCAATGAAGCCCTCAAATGATCACTTGCGCTCACTCATCTTACAAGCATAATATGTGTTTTCGATCAGGCGATCTATGCCAAGGCGTTTAAGAATTGCAAGGAGTATTAGCCCTTTCGGAGTTGCGCAGGGAACTGGTAACTAATTGGCTACGCGCTGCATTATGGGGTTATTTTATGGGACGCCAATATTGCCGCTAAAGACTGCAAAACCTTTGAGTGAATGTTGAAATATTGAGACGAAAAGCGATCGTTTTAAGTTATAAGAACAAGCAATTCCTGGAGCAGATCCACCAAGGCCATCAGAGCTGTGATTGAAAGCTAATTTGAAACGCTGGTGTTATTATCCGCAAAATTATCCGGTTAATCGAAAGAGCTATAAATTCGAAGATGAGGTTGTTTACGGTCTTGCTTTAGACATGTATTTCATATTTGTGCTCGTTTTATTTTCATCACATATTAACTTTTGTCTTTATTTATCTTTTTAAAGTTAGTAACTATATAGTCTGACGGCAAAAATAGATTGTTGATCTTTCGCTTGAAAATGTTTCGAAAGCGCTACCGCTTCTTTCGTGATTACAAGGTTTTGTTCATTCTTTCGTGATTCGTGATTCAACCATCCGAATTGACGATATGATCTCTTTATCTAAGTTGTTGTCTACAGGTAACTCTAAGAAACATTAATACAGACAAAATTTGATTTGTAATTGCAATTAAGCTGGCAAAAATATGGCTAATTTCGTCGATACCTAGACAATAAATTGTTGTTTCAAACAACCTCAGCTCACCTTCGAATTAGCTGGTTCGAATGCCCTATAATTTTGCGCTTCTTAGCGAACGGAAGCGTTTCAAAATAGCTTTCAAGGGCAGCTGTGATGGCTTCGGTGGTTCTGCTCAAAGAATATTCTTCTTCTGACTTAAAATGATTGTTTTTCATCTGAGTATTTCAACATTCACTGGAAGGTTTCGTGGTCATTAGCGGCAAATGTTTTGGTAGCGTCCCATAGAACAGTCCCAAAATGCATCGCGTTGCCGACTCGTACCAGTTCACTGAGCAACTCCGAAAGGGCTAATGAGAAGTTCAAGTCCATAGTTCTATGACTCGGAACCTAGCTTTCAAACTCTCTATACATTAATCTCTGTCATCGGGAAAAAGTTCCAGGACGCTGGTCTAAAGGACCTATTCATTGAAGCTGGGGTAGTGGCAGAGGGCTTCGTGACTGCAAATTCTATGTAAGGCTGTCTGACTAGTTTAACGAAAGTTATTTTAGACAGCCTCCACCCCTCTACTTAGGAATAACAAAGATATATTAAATTTATAATAAAATACAGATATATGTAAATAACAATTACGTTTTTCACTTTATTTTCTATATGTAAATATTATATTTGTATTGTTATTTATATGTAAGTATTGTTATAATGTGTGGGTGAAATAAAGATTGACTTGACTTGACTTGCAGTTCTGGAAGGCCGAAACTATAACAGGGGTGTTCGTGTGCACAAACTGGCTTTCGAAGCCTTCACAAGGTTGGTATTGGCAGATCTTATCCGTCAGTGGCTTGACAAGTCGCACCCAGAGGACAATCGTTACGTGAAAAGATGTCTTGATGACATTGGTACATTAGCTGATGACCTTTGTAAATACTGACTCAATGAGGTTTTCAAGAGTAGAGTTTTCCAGCGCTACTCGGAAAGTTTTGCTGAATACACTGTTCATCTCCGAAATACGAATGGTTCCCTTTCAGCATTCTGGATGGAAACTGTGAATAAGGATAAGCAAACGCCGGGGGAACCAAGGGCTTTAGAATTTAGAACTATATTCTTGCGCAGTTTGCGAGAAATGGTAGCCAAAGGAAAGCATGGACATGCAGGTCTTCACTCATCTCGCATTGCCCAAGATGAGAACGATGTTGCCGCAATTGTTGAACTAATCAAGAACTGGCTACTCCTGCTATAGCAGAGGACCTTGCAAACGCCTATAAAGTTGGAGAGGCTGTCTACGCTGATTTCAAGAAAACTTGTATGGAATCTCAACCCCTAACAGTTAAATTTCACGACAAGTTAAAGAAGCAAAATCTGAAAACTTTCACTACCTTAACAAAGGCCAAGACGGTGGCACAAAGAGAAAAGGCACAGAAACTGTTCTGCGTGCTGATCGAAATTTGTTTGCACGTATGATCATAATTGATGAAAGCCGCAATCTACAAATGCAAAATGCATTAAAGCACTAACTAGGCCCTCTTCCTGCTTCTCTGGCCTGCAACAATGGCTTTTCCCGCAAGACCAACAAGGCACAACTCGGAAAAGAATTAGAGAAATTGATTCAAACAACGAAGGAAGTAACAAGGCCTTCAGCTTACCTAATTGATGGCATGGCTCTGGTCCAAAAGATGTAGGTAGATTATCTTACATTCGGTGTGATTGCAGACAAGATTTTATCTAGAGTATTGAGCGAGGGTGATGGTAGCAGCAGAGTGGATGTGGTATTTGATGTGTATAGAGACATCTTCATTAGATCAGCAGAAAGAGAGCTCAGAGGTGAAAGTGACGTAATAACCTTTAAGAACCCTGCAGCAGCTGGCCAGAAGGTCAAGCAGTTCAATAACGTTTTAGGCAATGGAGACAATAAAGCAAGTCTTGTCAGATTTGTTGCTCAAAACTGGCAAAGAGCATTGAGTCGAGAGAGACTAGAAGACAAGGAACTGATGTAACATGTGGAAGCAGAAACTACAAGATGACTACTGAAAGAGTGGAGGAGGAAGAACACGACTTCTTCTACATGTGCAGTATGCAGCGAATGAGTGGCGGTATCGATCTACCATCATAAGACACAGAGGTTAGAATTCTGTGCCTAGCATTCTCATTTTATATTAATGTACCTATTTATAAGCAATGTGTTTCCCAAATAAACACTTGGTATGTATACATTGGAAAAACAGCACACGTTATTAGCCAGGATGTGTGCAAAGCACTACCAGTTTTTCACGCATTCACAGGTTGTGATGCTGCAAGTGCTTTTTCAGGAATTGCTAAAGTTAAGCCCCTAAAGAAGTTACTGAGCAAGAATGAATACGAACGCACGTTCCAGCAACTTGGAGAAAACTGGTCGATGTACGAAGACCTTCTGATGCAGCTAGAGGCATTTGTCTGTGATATCTATGGCACAAACAAGGGTACCTCAGACGTTAACCAGTGTAGATATGCGGTATTCTGTGCAAAGAAAGGTGATGATAATGATAATGATAGTTAGCTATTTATATTTAACTAAATTGCCATACACCTAATTGCAAGAACGTTGTCCTGACTTTTGTAATTTAGTGGGAAAGGGATTAATTAAAAGACAAAAGAAGATCACTCAAGCTGAACTCTTTATTCAAGAAAAGGTTCAGCTTGAGTGATTGCCTTTTGTCTTTTAATTAATTCATTTCCCACTAAATTACTGAAAACAGGAGAACGTTCTTGCAATTAGATGTATAAATCTAGCTTGCAAAGAGTTTGATGACAAATAAATAACAATGACAAAAATAACTTTTCTTCCAAGCGTACTCATGATGTATAATTAGCAAATCGAAGTGTCTTTTCTATGGTCTATACTCTTATCGAACATAGAAATGACGTAAGAAAATGGTCAAAACTCAAGTGGAACCACGAGCGCAGCGAGTGGTTTCACTGCAAAGTTTTGGCCATTTTCTTACGTCATTTCTATGTTCGATAAGAGTATAGACCATAGAAAAGACACTTCGATTTGTTTTTTACCACAACCTCATAATATTGTTCTACTTTTTCAATTTTTTTGTGTAAAATAGACAGAATGTGAATGTTATATGACGAATATGTCACGCATCAAACTCAACGGTTTCACTTCATGCTACGGCAAATAAAACAATTCGCAAAAACGATCAGTTTTAAATGAGAAGTAAAGTAATAAGCCTTTTTCTGTAAGGAAATACTGTTTATCGTTTCTCTTCTGTAAGCTATTAGTATGAAAGTAAAACAACTACGGCGAATATAGGCGACTTCAGTTGCGCCCTTGCATAACTTCGCAAAACAGAATTCAAAATTAAATAAGTTAACAAGCACAAACCCTTGATATAGTTAAAGCTGGTAGATAACTTAGGTTTTCAAAAGAGTGCTAAAAGAATGGCATTTTTTTATCAAAACCACGTTTTTGAGTATGTTTTTGTTGGACAGAAATCAACTTGACTATTGACGAAAATTTAACAAAAAGACTGAAAAACTGCATCAAATCAAAGAGACGAAAACTCAATGAGGACATAGTGACATTTATTATAATTTTTTTACTTACAGAAAAGTGTTTTCCATTCAGTGTTTATCCATAAATGAGCTTTGATCACAGTTTTAAGACGAAAAAAACATCGTGTTGATGACAAACGTTCCCTCAACTTTGCACAATGTTGCGTGACGTTGTGTCGTCAGCACACGTGGTGTCTATCCTCCAATCAGCGCGCGAGATTTCACACAATTGTTTTTTCAAATTTGAAAAAGCTTACGAAAGCGTCAAATGGCGTCATTTTCATGTGTCTGTCCTCTTATCGAACATGGTTTTCAACCAATCAGCGTGCGAGAAATTCTACAGTTGTGGTAAAAATGTATATTCATTCAGGTGAAGCAGAATCCCATCAGCTCCATCCATGCAAAGACAGTTTTATAAGCATTGCCGGCGAGCCAATTATCAAGTCGCGATATGGATAAATTCTCTACGAAACAACGACGTTCCATCACCAGTTGGTTATTGCTGAACGCTCGAAGGTGAAGGAGCTCAACAGAGATTGGTGAAAGATTGATAAGTGGACTCCCAGCACCCAGAGCTGTATGTATGTGTAAGAAAGCCTGTGAAGATGATTTTAATATGTGACTGCACCTAACCCTAAATGGGTTAAAGTGGTCTGACCTTTGCCGCCTAACAACTTGTTCTAATCAACGAGATGAAGAGGACATGCCCATGTCGACCTAGATGAAGAGGATGTTGACTTTGACCTAAGACTCTGAATAGTACGAGTGTAATTTTATTAATATACACCAATCATTCTAAAAACACAGTTTAATTCTTAATCTAACGTGTATTTAGATTACCTTTAATTTTATATATTTTGAACGTGTTTATTGCTAAAAATGCTTTGAATTGTATATTTGAATCACCTAAAACAAAAGCGAGACCGTGACTATTTATCCTCATAGCGATAGAATACTTTACAGACATTGTATTCTATCTATGGCTTTTCTATTTTTCGTAGTTTGTAGAAGATTACTTGCCGAATATAAGGTTTTGGTATTTTACTATTGTTTGCTAATTATGCAAATTTCAAGGTCACGTGTCTTTCTAATATATTTTTTAAAAATGACTTGCCCATGGAAAAAAGGTCGAGTTGATTGTTTGCGAATTGTTGGATCGCACCCAATTTCTACACAGTTATGTGCTGATTTATGTTGTTCGAATATCTGTTCTGATAACACTTTCCTTGAGAATCAGGTAAAATTGCTAAAGCCTCGTGTTTTGGAAGTAAAATGGACTGAATTTTGTTTTAAAATCAAAAATAGCGTGCGATAATGCAGATGACCAGTCAAGTTATTATAGCTGTTTTCGTAAAGGTTCGCATATGTTTTATCTTGTACTTCACAGAGTATTAAATAAAAGTGCGTGTGAGAATTTAGCAACAATCTAGTGAGGGTTACTTTTCACAATGGAATCGAAGTGGTTCTATTTGCGTCAGACATATTGTCGTGGTTTATTTTGCTATGTTTATATCCCCTTATTTATATTTCACCCAAGTCTTGCAGTGTTAGGTACCTCCTTTTGCAGGGCCCCCCATATGTAGCCCCTTATTTATATTACAGCCAAGTCTTGCAGTGATAGGTACCTCCTTTTGCAGGCCCCCCCCCCCCCCCCCATATGGCCCCTTATTTATATTACACCCAAGTCTAGCAGTGTTAGGTACCTCCTTTTGCAGGGCCCTTATATGTAGATGTAGATGTATGATTTTGCATAATTTCCTTCCCTATATTTCGATAATTGCATAACAAATAAAAGGTTTACTTCATTGGTTGATATTATTTTTTTTATTCACGTTGACTTTAAATTAATTACAAACCCGTACTTATTTACGAGGCATTGATAATTAACCCGATGAATGCTTTTATTTAAAAAAATTATTTTAAAAATGAATTGCATGTTTTTGTCTTTTTATTTAACAATTATTCGCCGAAGGCGAAGTTATTATCGGTGAATATTTACCGAGCGGCGAGACTTCGAGCTGCGAGGTAAATATTCACCGATAATCACTTCGCCTGAGGTGAATAATCGTTTTAGTATAAATACAAAGGTGATTATTTCAAAAAAGAAAGAAGGAAACAGCATTGAAAGTGAAAATATTTTATTTTTTAAAAGCGCGACAGTCACGCGAAAGTGTCCGGCTTGCATTGTCTCGACAAAAAAACAACGTGAACATTTACTATGATACCTTTAAATAGCTTGACACCAAACTTTGTAGCTTCTTTAGTAGCTTCTTTAGTATAAATACAAAAGTGATTATTTCAAAAAAGAAAGAAGGAAACAGCATTGAAAGTGAAAATATTTTATTTTTTAAAAGCGCGACCGTCACGCGAAAGTGTCCGGCTCGCATTGTCTCGACAAAAAAACAACGTGAACATTTACTATGATACCTTTAAATAGCTTGACACCAAACTTTGTAGCTTCTTTAGTAGCTTCTTTAGTATAAATACAAAAGTGATTATTTCAAAAAAGAAAGAAGGAAACAGCATTGAAAGTGAACATATTTTATTTTTTAAAAGCGCGAACGTTACGCGTAAAAATTGTAAACTTTGTCTCGCATAATGACAAAAAAAATTTACTATGATACCTTTAAATAGCTTGACACCAAACTTAGTCGCTTCTTTAGTCGATTTTGGGACAGCATTTTCTTTAAAGTTTTCAATTTCATCTTCGCTAACAGTGACAAAACGACTACTGGCAGCCATTTTGTCCGAAAAGGTGATTATCGGCTGATAATCCGAGATAGCAAACCAATCAGCGCGCGCGATTTTCTATAATCACCTGCGTATTTATACTAAGTATAGTTATTGTAAAAGATTATCATATAAGGCGACGAAACCTACAAAATGGTTTTAGCATGCACCAATTTTCACCTCGCTTTCGGCGGATAATTGTTAATTATTGTTGATATTTAGCTTAAAGCATGCAATTTTGCTGTATTAACTAATTATTGTTGATATTCAGCTAAAAATGCCGATAACATAGCAAGAATAAGCCATATCTGTATGGGTTTTAAGGTCGCACTTTGGTTACACAGGTCTTTATCGGAGCAACAGTTAATTGTACAATTTCCTCTTGTATCACAGTATGATTTACAAAGTGGTACATTAATACACGTTCGCTTGACTTTTGTGCCTTCTTCAATTGTGGCACATACGTGATCCTGGCTATCACACTGTCTCTCACCATAAGAACACTTTTTTCCAGTGCAGTGATAACATCTTAACGGCGCTGAAATCAAAAGATTCAAATTGCATTAAATTGCCCTATCAAAGCTAAATTATGCGCGCATGCTCTCTTAATCTTGAGACGATCCATACACATAGCTTTATGCTTTACGTATTTGAGGATATTTCATGTAAGCTTAAAAAGCGCATTTCACATACACCTAATAAACCATTTCAAATGATGCTATCCTTGGTAGTTCATTTTTTGATATATAAATGTTATAATAAGTTCATCATAAAATAACAATTCTCAAGAGAATGTCACGTGGTCGGAAATGGGCAATTTAAATACGGAGGTAAAGAGGTATATTGCAAGAATGTTGTCACATGAAAAAAGGACATAAGTATTTAAGTAAGAAAGGAGTAGCAAAAGAGATAGTTCAGAAAGAGTGTTTTCTTTTGTCTTTTAATTAAAAAACAAAAACAAATCATTTCCCACTAAATTATAAAAGACGCACAACTTTCTTACAATTAATACCCCAGTTTCATGTTATCTATCACCGCTGTACAATCTGACAAAGGGCGCATTTCCAGAATCAGAGTAAAAAAAATTGGATTTATATAAATACCTTGAGTGGTTGGAGGCTGCGTAGTGGAGCCTGGATACAGATTGAAATATATCATTTAAATATTATTCTTGCAATAAATGCAACAGTTTCATGTTATCTAACACAGTTTTACAAAAGGTGCATTTGCACAGGCATAATCTCGATTCAGAGTAAAATTAAATTGAATTTATATAAATACCTTGAGTGGTTGGAGGCTGCGTAGTGGAGCCTACATAAAAAGGAAGGTTAGAAGATTATACAGGTTGAAATATATCATTTAAATATTATTGTTGCAATTAATACAACAGTTTCATGTTATCTAACACGGCTGTACAATTTTACAAAAGTTGCATTTGCACAGGCACAATCTCGATTGAGAGTAAAATTAAATTGAATGTATATAAATACCTTGAGTGGTTGGAGGCTGCGTAGTGGAGCCTACATAAAAAGGTAGGTTAGAAGATTATACAGGTTGAAATATATCATTGAAATATTATTGTTGCAATTAATGCAACAGTTTCATGTTATCTAACACGGCTGTACAATTTTACAAAAGTTGCATTTGCACAGGCATAATCTCGATTCAGAGTAAAATTAAATTGAATGTATATAAATTCTTTAAGTGGTTGGAGGCTGCGTAGTGGAGTCTACATAATAAAGTAGGTTAGAAGATTATACAGGTTGAAATATATCATTGAAATATTATTCTTGCAATTAATGCAACAGTTTCATGTTATCTAACACGGCTGTACAATTTTACAGAAGGTGCATTTGCACAGGCATAATCTCGATTCAGAGTAAAATTAAATTGAATGTATATAAATACCTTGAGTGGTTGGAGGCTGCGTAGTGGAGCCTACATAAAAAGGAAGGTTAGAAGATTATACAGGTTGAAATATACCATTTAAATATTATTCTTGCAATTAATGCAACAGTTTCATGTTATCTAATTAACACGGCTGTAGAATTTTACAAAAGGTGCATTTGCACAGGCGTAATCTCGATTCAGAGTAAAATTAAATTGAATTGATATAAATACCTTGAGTGGTTGGAGGCTGCGTAGTGGAGCCTACATAAAAAGGAAGGTTAGAAGATTATACAGATTGAAATATATCATTTAAATATTATTGTTGCAATTAATACAACAGTTTCATGTTATCTAACACGGCTGTACAATTTTACAAAAGTTGCATTTGCACAGGCATAATCTCGATTCAGAGTAAAATTAAATTGAATGTATATAAATTCTTTAAGTGGTTGGAGGCTGCGTAGTGGAGTCTACATAATAAAGTAGGTTAGAAGATTATACAGGTTGAAATATATCATTGAAATATTATTCTTGCAATTAATGCAACAGTTTCATGTTATCTAACACGGCTGTACAATTTTACAGAAGGTGCATTTGCACAGGCATAATCTCGATTCAGAGTAAAATTAAATTGAATGTATATAAATACCTTGAGTGGTTGGAGGCTGCGTAGTGGAGCCTACATAAAAAGGAAGGTTAGAAGATTATACAGGTTGAAATATACCATTGAAATATTATTCTTGCAATTAATGCAACAGTTTCATGTTATCTAATTAACACGGCTGTAGAATTTTACAAAAGGTGCATTTGCACAGGCGTAATCTCGATTCAGAGTAAAATTAAATTGAATTTATATAAATACCTTGAGTGGTTGGAGGCTGCGTAGTGGAGCCTACATAAAAAGGAAGGTTAGAAGATTATACAGGTTGAAATATATCATTTAAATATTATTCTTGCAATTAATGCAACAGTTTCATGTTATCTAACACGGCTGTACAATTTTACAAAAGGTGCATTTGCACAGGCATAATCTCGATTGAGAGTAAAATTAAATTGAATGTATATAAATAACTTGAGTGGTTGGAGGCTGCGTAGTGGAGCCTACATAAAAAGGTAGGTTAGAAGATTATACAGGTTGAAATATACCATTTAAATATTATTCTTGCAATTAATGCAACAGTTTCATGTTATCTAATTAACACGGCTGTAGAATTTTACAAAAGGTGCATTTGCACAGGCGTAATCTCGATTCAGAGTAAAATTAAATTGAATTGATATAAATACCTTGAGTGGTTGGAGGCTGCGTAGTGGAGCCTACATAAAAAGGAAGGTTAGAAGATTATACAGATTGAAATATATCATTTAAATATTATTGTTGCAATTAATACAACAGTTTCATGTTATCTAACACGGCTGTACAATTTTACAAAAGTTGCATTTGCACAGGCATAATCTCGATTCAGAGTAAAATTAAATTGAATGTATATAAATTCTTTAAGTGGTTGGAGGCTGCGTAGTGGAGTCTACATAATAAAGTAGGTTAGAAGATTATACAGGTTGAAATATATCATTGAAATATTATTCTTGCAATTAATGCAACAGTTTCATGTTATCTAACACGGCTGTACAATTTTACAGAAGGTGCATTTGCACAGGCATAATCTCGATTCAGAGTAAAATTAAATTGAATGTATATAAATACCTTGAGTGGTTGGAGGCTGCGTAGTGGAGCCTACATAAAAAGGAAGGTTAGAAGATTATACAGGTTGAAATATACCATTGAAATATTATTCTTGCAATTAATGCAACAGTTTCATGTTATCTAATTAACACGGCTGTAGAATTTTACAAAAGGTGCATTTGCACAGGCGTAATCTCGATTCAGAGTAAAATTAAATTGAATTTATATAAATACCTTGAGTGGTTGGAGGCTGCGTAGTGGAGCCTACATAAAAAGGAAGGTTAGAAGATTATACAGGTTGAAATATATCATTTAAATATTATTCTTGCAATTAATGCAACAGTTTCATGTTATCTAACACGGCTGTACAATTTTACAAAAGGTGCATTTGCACAGGCATAATCTCGATTGAGAGTAAAATTAAATTGAATGTATATAAATAACTTGAGTGGTTGGAGGCTGCGTAGTGGAGCCTACATAAAAAGGTAGGTTAGAAGATTATACAGGTTGAAACATATAATACAATCTTTCCTCTGGCCTGATCTCATATTTAACAATTAGACCCGAAGCCCGAATGGGCTACGGGTCAATAGCCCACGAGGCCGAGTCTTCGAGGCCAAGTGGGCTATTGATCCGTGGCCCATGAGGGCGAGAGGTCTAATTGTTTTAGTATCCAACAACTTATAGGTCAAACTTTGCCATATTTTGAAAGAAAAATAACATTTCAATCGTTTTATTTTGACAAAATGCCAGAAAATACCGAGCGCGCGCTCAATGACGTGTGACGGCAAAATGTATTAAAAAAACCACATCGAAATTCTCCACTGTTTTTGCCATTTTCTCCCTCAATATTTTAATTTTAACGGCTGAAAATAGCATGCTTTTAGTATTAAAACTACTATACATTTTAGAACGACGGAGGAATTAAGAAAAGTTCTAAGCTGAAAGTTTAAAAATCTGGCTTTCTCAATCGATCAAACTGAAGAATCGCCTGATGGCGTCAGTAGCGCGCGCTTTTCAAGTCAAAATTCATTCACAAAACATCAAAATTATGTTTTTTTTTGTCATTTTCTTGCTCGTATTTGTAATTTACGATTCAAAGAAAAGCATTATATTCAGTACTAAACCGTTTTTGAAGAAATAGAAGAATCAAGAAACTTTTTCAATAGTTTACAAAACCGGCGCTTTCCCCAACCATGGGCTATCACCCAATAGCCCATGGTTGAGTAGCCAATGAGAGCGCGCGATTTGTGATAGACCATAAGTTGTTGGATACTAAAATCAATTAGCATATGACCCGTATTTTGCCCAGCGCGCGCTCTTAAGAAAACCTTCGGAGAAAAGTTACGTGATGGGGTCCGTAAGGCATCGTACGGACCAGCTAAAACATAAAAAAATTGCGCGCGCCGTGCAAAATATACGGGTAATGTGATAAAAAACTTATTGACTGAGTTAGGTCGAGCCGTACGGAAAAATATTTGGCTCTGGGTCATTTGTACGTCATGACCGCGAGCCAAATATTTTCCCGTACGGCCCTCCTACTCAGTGAATAAGTACTTATTATATTTTCCCCATATAGTTTGCTTTCTCCTTCGAAATTAATATATAAATGTGTGAGAATTAATGCCAAAAACATTCAGTAAGTCAGTACATGTAAGCGTAAAATAAGATGACGCATAATGTGATTATTCAGATAAAATTCCCGGTAAAATTAATATATAATATGGGCGCGCAGCGATACAAAACGTTTTTCTGAGACAAGAAGCTATTGTAAAGCTGTGTTACTTCATCCTGATTTGCATAAGTTTTTACTTGAATTTTCTTGGTCACATATACTTTGATCTTGAAAATTTTAGAACAAATATGAGAGAACTAACGTTGGACTTTCATAAGTACTATACAACATTTGCGTCCGATCTGTATGAAATTTGTATATCGCATACAGATCGGACGCGAATATTGTATATATTACAAGTGAAAATTACACGAAAATTTCAAAGTTTGGAATAAATAAACAGTTATTTATTTGAAAATTATATAATAAAGCGTTATTATTGCGAGAATCATAAATACCTTGGTACGTTGTAGTGGGTGGCATTATTGTTGTTGTTTTATTCCCATCATTAGCTGCACAAAAAATAAAGCATTTTTACTTTTATAAAGAATGATAAAAAAAAACATGGTAGCTACGAGAATCATAAATACGTTATAAATATTTATATACATGGATACTTACGATAATTCAAAATAACATTAATATCATCGATAGCGATATCTCCAAAATCGCCATTTCCACGAATGCCTTCGATTATTATCTGTAGAACAAGAAAAATGGGTTAGAACTGAACGTGTAATGTTATGTGATGACTGTAATTAGCCAGGTGCTTTTTCTGAAGATCAATTTGATTAATTAATATTGCATTTACAGCTAGAAATCATCACGGTTAACCGAGACTTCAGGTTCCAAAATGAAATCCGCTTTCTTTTTCATAAATAAAGGAGTCCATTATGCTTTTGTTCTGCATGCAAAATATTGTTAAACATTCAAAAAAAGAATTAGGATCAAATAGAGTTATTTTATCATATAGCTGGCTTAAGCTTGAGCACTGGAAGGAAAAAGAGGAAGAACAAAAAACCTGGAGACGGACAGGGACGAGGTGCGGATTGTGGCGACGGTCAGAGAAAAGTGGAAGAATTCTACGAAAGCATAATGTGCCACTTTTTTCAATATAAAAGTATTTATTAACAACAGGCAGGACTGGACTAGTTTCCCTAATTAATGTAATTAAGAGTGAGTTGAGTGAGTTACAGCCATTCAAAACTGCTCAAAATTACAAAGAAGGACAGGCGTCCTTCCAAACCATACATTTTCTTCTATTTTTAGGCATTTTTATGAGGCTTTATCTTGGTCAGAATACAGCCAAATGCAACCAAACTCACGAAACTTACATATCTTGTTGTGTTGTATTTAATTATTAGGTTCGTTTTCTAATTACATCAATAAGGCAAACTAGTACCCAGTCCTTTACTCGTTTTGGTATTGGCCAATTATGGTAGTCAATTTCATTGCAAATGCTTGTTTAAATCACGCTTGGCTTGAATAGTGCTATATTACATTTATATTCAAGCATGATTATATTAGTGCATTTGGACCATAAAAAAAACTTGTTTACAGTTATTCAATGATCATTAATAATAGTTCCAGGTCGAGGTTTGAGTTGCCACACATAGCAAAAACTAACTCAAACCTCAGCTTGGAACTACATTCGTGGTCATCGAACGGAACTGTTAAAAGTTGTATTGCGACAACATTCATAACGGTCGCAGACCAACCATTTCCAGATGATCAACGTTAATTAGTATATAATATCTATATCTTCTATAGTTTAATAGTACAAGTAAACGCCTAAATATAGAGCCAAAATATCTACCTGAAATGGCTCTTGGCTTCTAAAACGAACTTTTGCATTTATCCACCTATTGCCCTGGTTGCCTTGTTTAGTCCAAACAATAGTCTCTTTTAGACCTTTCTTGATTAGCACTCTCAAAGTATTGATGTGGTATCCATACATGTGATACCAAAACGACAATATACCATTGTTTGTAGGAGAAAGAGGTTTGCTGATCAAACGGCCTGCATCATTTGCTATCCTTGGAGCCGAGGCCTCGATGTACATATAATAACCTGAGCCTAGTAAATGAAATTAAAAGAATGCATGAATGTATGCATGGATGGATGGCTGGATCAAACAACTAACCAACCAACCTTTCAGTCAGTCAGTCAGTCAGTCAGTCAGTCAGTCAGTCAGTCAGTCAGTCAGTCAGTCAGTCAGTCAGTCAGTCAGTCAGTCAGTCAGTCAGTCAGTCAGTCAGTCAGTCAGTCAGTCAGTCAGTCAGTCAGTCAGTCAGTCAGTCAGTCAGTCAGTCAGTCAGTCAGTCAGTCAGTCAGTCAGTCAGTCAGTCAGTCAGTCAGTCAGTCAGTCAGTCAGTCAGTCAGTCAGTCAGTCAGTCAGTCAGTCAGTCAACCTACTAACCAACCAACCTGAAATGACGATCGAGTCAACATTCGAAAGGCATCATGCTTCACCTTCAGTAAAGCACATGCCTGGAGCCGTTGCTATGCGTGACGTTACAAGTAATACAAATACTAACACCTATGACATATGTTTTTGATAAAAAATATTATAAATATATTTAATATCATTGAATTTTAGGCAGATGTTTAATCAGGCATACTGATCAATTGATGGATAGAATATTTCCCAAAATATTTATTTTATTTGAGTGAACTGCCTCGGTAAATCTAGTCTGAAACCAAGTATATGCGATCCAAGGAAAAGTTATTAGTAGACAGTTGCCTCTAGCAACATCAAAACGAAAGTGTTGCGTAGAAGGTGTGTATAATTATCGCTGATTGCGCATGAATTTTCTTCAACCAATCATATTGACGCTTGAGATGTGCCCTACCAGAGTCTTTGATCTTTCGTTAGAAAGCTGAGAAGGTTCTGGGTAAGTGAATGAGGTGGCCAACCAGATCTGACGCTAATGACAATCATCGAGGGGGACGTTGATTTCTGTGGCTCAGAATTAGTTAACATGATGCAAGATCGTGATCATAGTGTCGCTGACTGATTCTATCTAACTGATACTACCTTTAAATAGATAATTAATGCACTACCAACCTAACTACCTTGTAATAAAAGGTTTATTCTTCAAGTGCAATAATTCTTGAATATAAGAAATCAACCAAATTTCTGGCTTAAACCTTGAGAGTAACTTTGAGTCAGTCAGTCAGCTAATCAATTTAAAATAAGTCAATCAGACAAATCGCCAGTCAAGCAATTATTTAATAAATCATTCAGTCAGTTAAACAAAGATAAATCAATTAATAATTCCATTGAGCGTTACAAAAACTTACTTGTTTTAGTAGTGTGATCTACTGTCGGTCCAGTGTTTTTAGTCAACGTAGCGCCTTTATGGCGAGTCCAGTCAATTTTATCCAAAATGTCTTGATCCCAAAAATAGGAAAAATTTTCTTCAAAATTCCAGTTGTATGTAACTATAAAAATAAACATAGTTAGCTGTAGTTTTCTTATTTTACGTACTTTGACGATATAGACATATACTTTATTTAGCCAAGCGATTGTTTTTAATGGTTGCAAAGCCTTTCATATTGTCATAAAAAGAACCTCGGATTAGCACTGATTCAAAATGCCAGAGCTAGAGTGCTCGAGAGTAATATCTAGGGATAGCACACTAGGTCATACATCCATATCTCAAAGATTGGATAATAGAAAAAAATATTATTTACTTATTACTTATTTGGTCGCAAGACCACATCAGCCCAGCTGTAAACCTTATTATCGTCTTTAGATAAAAGCTATTACTATCGTTATTATTTCCTTGATTAATGATTTTTTAGGTAGGGTGGACGAAAGAAAGGCGATGCAAGTATTTTCACCGTGCTAGTTGAAGCTAGTTAAGCTTACTTGAATGATTGCAAGACCCACTCGTGAAAGACACATCATCAATAGCAATGTCTCCGAGAAAATGTGTTCCAATAGCAGCTTCGAATATCAACTGAAAACCAAAATTAAGAGTTCAAGTTACTCTTTTACCAAATAGCTCATTATTCCGTCTATAGCTAAAATATAACCAACCAAACCAACTAATCAGCAAACCAACCAACCAAACAATCATCTAACAACCAAACACCATGAGTTGTTTTGTATTCATTCTATCATTTGAATTGCATATAATCTTATACTTTCACTGAGAATGGAAGTCAATTAAATGCTAATTTATTGAAACAATAAATTTTAGTTAATTAACAACTCTTCAGGGGCATTGGAAGGCTGAGTAAAGGTTATGCTAGTTGAAGGTTGCGTGACGCGTCACCCACACGGTCACGTGTTCCATGACACCACATGACCAGCTTGTAGATTTCACCTCAGTCATTCTTGCTGAGAACTGCAATGCATTAAGAAACAAACCAACCAAATATTCAACCAACCGGCCAGTCAATCATCACTCACAAAAAAATCAACCAACCAACCAACCATCCAATAGAGCATCAATAACAAAACATTAATATCAAAACGTCCAACCAACCAAATAATCCAAACAAACAACACTAACAAAACATCAACAAACCAAGCTGCCAGCCAACTTGAACCAGCAAATAAAACAAATAACCATCCAACTAACCAACCATCATTAACAATAAACAAAAGAACTATGCAACCAACATCAACCATCCCAAAACAATCAACCATCAAAATTGCTATAGGCGCTAAACTAAACAAATATCCATTCAACAAAATAAACATACGAGCAAATTTACAAAGAACTAGATTTGGCGGTGATTACATGGGACCGGTACGAAAATCACTCGTTTAATTCGGTCCAGCAACCGATACGAAGTAAGGCCAGTCTGAGTTCATTTTAAGCAATTCAGACCGGCATCATGTAGAGGCCTTTACGAACTCATGTCGGTCTGATTTTGTCCCGGTCCCATATAATCACCGCCTAAGACAGAAAACAAAACAACAAAAACAGTCAAAACTATGATCAGCCCGACCAATCAAAATAAAACAAACCGATCTGTGATAAAATATAACTGATAATACCTCATAGTTGACAGCACTTTGTATCGTTGCATTTCCCTTAAGCCACTGATTACCACTCTCTCCCGTCAGAGACAAAAGAACGGTCTGTTGAACACCTTTCTTGACTATAACTTTCAAGGTACCCGTTGCTTCACCGTACATATGATACCAAAAGGAAAGACAACGATTTTCAGTGGGAGGTTGAATACCACTGACCAAGCGAGCTTTATGGTCTATTTCTCTAGGAGTTGATGATTCAATAAACATATAGTAGCCGGTAGCTGTAAAAAAAATCAGCATTTCGACCATTTATCAATACAATACAATAATACAATAACTTTATTTAACGAGGGGTGCGTAATAACCAATTACAGTTTTCTAACCTACAGCCCTATCAGTTATAAAAATATACATGTGTTGCAGTTAATTAAGCCATAAGGCTCTCTCCCCCGTACGAAAGCCGAGGAGGGACATCAGACTTCAGACTTCAGAGATAATTATATCTGAAGTCTGAAGTCTGAAATACAGTTTTAGGACTTCAGACTTCAGACTTCAGAGATAATTATGTCTGAAGTCTGAAGTCTGAAATATAATTTTAGGACTTCAGACTTCAGACTTCAGAGATAATTATGAGATTGGGCTTCCTGTGCAGACTTCAGAGATAATTGATCACTTATCAGTACACTATACCAGTACACGTGTAAATACTTGTGACTGGACTTTTCTACTTGCCTCGAGCTCATTATTGAATTCGCGTTATTTCCTAGATGGAAATAACGTCAATAAGCTAGTATTCGGCGTGACTTTCTGGTAGTGACGTTGATAAGAGCTTTATCCTTTACAACGTACTTGACATCGAACCGTTTATCCCGATGAACCCTACAGAGACATCGACATTATGGACTATGGACCTGGATCAACCGAGTTTCTACAAGAGATAGACGACGAGACACTCCGTTCCGCCTACACCACACCACCTCCAACACCCACTCATAACACGAAATCCACAACGAACTCCAGCACTCCCACTAACACTTTCACCTCCACAACAACACAGACCATCACAACTCCACCCACCATAACCTCCACCACACCTAAACGCACCAACAAGAACCACCTCGCGCCCCGCAGATATCATTTCACCATTCCATCTACCATTCCATTCACAGGCCCCAAAGCCAAGCTTACTACCGCACACAAAAGCAGAAACTCTTCGACAGCAACGCATCACCCTAGACCACACACCGCCACATGCAATCTCACACACCAACACCTCCACACATACACCGACAGGCCTCACATTCACAGTCACAACTGGGTCCGAAGACGATAATGTCTAAAAGTACACACGAGTGATCACGAGTGACCACAAGTGAAAAATTAAAATATGAAAATATGAAAAATGAAAAAAATTGAAAAAAAGGAAAAAAATTGAAAAAAGGAAAAACGACCCAAATAACGTAACAGTATAAAATAACAAATATGGGAGCAATAGAAAAGAAAAATGAATTATATTTAAAAATTAACAGAAAATTAAACATGAAATGATCATTTTGCTATATAATTCATTTTTGGAAGAAAAAAAAACGCTCAACTAAGACTGTTACGGTTTTATTGTTACTATTAGATAATTTAGACATTGTTGCTGTTTTAATAGAGTACTAACACTACAACCGTGAAACAACTTAACTAAAATTGTTAAATAATAGCAAAATCCTTTGTCAGTTTCGGTTGTCTATTCTATTGTTTCCATTTTAGTACGTAAATTATTTATTGATTAAATAGGCTACGATCGGTAGCAACTGAAATGAATAAATAAAGCTTTTAAAATACTTCTTGTAAAAAAATGTTTTTCTTTCACGTTTTCATTATTTTTCATTTTCATCCAATTTTCATTTCTTTTACTCTTCATTGTAGAAATATATCATTTCTTATGCTCTGCTAAGTTTTATATAATTATAGTCAAACTAATGAGATTGTTGCCCGATACTTTTACGTTTATTACAAGCCATTTGTTTTCGCGTCCTTTTGATTATTATTTGAATTGTTTGTTGTTATATCATTTCATGTTTAATTTTCTTATTCATTCTTCTTCATGTTTTAAATGTAATTCATTTTTCTTTTCTTATGCTTCCATATTTGTTCTTTTATACTGTTACGTTATTTGGTTGTTTTTCCTTTTTTCAATTTTTTTCAATTTTTTTCTTTTTTTCATATTTTCACTCGTGGTTACTCGTGGTCACTCGTGGTCACTCGTGTGTACTTTTAGACAGCATCGTCCAAAGACAGAACTCCTTCGGCACCTCTCTTAAAACCACCAACACACACACCCATAACTTACAACACCATCACACCATCACACCCACCTCAACAACAACCCGTGCTGAACCCACAAGAACCATGAGGAAGTCCTTACTCCCGGACTCTCACACCCCCCTAAGTGCACCCAGAATCACAACCACCACCAATCAAATAAAAAAAAAAAACAATCAACAACACAACACCAACCCAAAACCAACCATTCACAGAACAAATTTCCCGCCTACTTCACCTCCGCAACACACACAGCACCCAAATCACCTTTTTAGACAACGCATCATTGACAACAATCCCCCTACACACCTTATCCCCACACTCACTCCCCCAATGCCACTCGCTGCTCTCAAACATCTACAATGGGAAAGAACACTACACAACACTCGACTGATGGAACTCAGAAAGCTACTCTTACCACAACACAGACTAGAACACACACAGGCCAACACTGACATCCTAACACAAACACAACATTTAATTAACCCATACACACCCCGACATTATTCACCACTCACACCATCTATATTGTCCCCGCATGTACACGTTCGATCATTATTCTCCCACGATACAGACTTATTTCATTCTCCAAACCATACGTATCGCATTCTCAACACCATTCTTACATAACAATGCCACCTCATTATCACAGCACCACGATGTCACTCACTCGCTCTTCACTCTCCATTATCAAATACTTCCTCCGTTTTTACCACCCTCTCCCCCATTGATGTGTTGGTACGAATACCTGCTTTTTGGCGTGTGTTTTTACATTGACCTAATCCTTACCAGCACAAACTACCGCCTTTCTTCTAATCAGCTAGCCGTCTTCTACACTCTCCTCATAGTTTCTTCCATCATTTCCACCACCACTGTTTTTTATAAATTTATTCATCTATTGATTCACACTTTTATTTTTATATTATTATCATTTTATATTTGCTTCTCATTAGCTTCACATCTATCTATCCATTTATTTAATTATCTATTCATCTATTCATCTATTCCTTTTCTTCTTTCTTAATTCCTTTGTGTTTCTATTCATTTTCTATTTCTTTATTTATCAATTTACCCATTTATTGTTTTCACCATCCATTTTTTGCATCTATATCTTTTCCACCACTGTTTCTTCATTCTTTTATTCATCTATTGATTCACACATCTATTTGTTTATTATTATGATTCTTTTTCTCATCAGTTTCACATCTATCTATCCATTTATTTTATTATCTATTCATCTAGTCCTTTCTTTCTTTCTTCGTTCATTTTGTTTTTATTCATTTTCTATTTCTTTATTTATCTATTTCATTTATTGTTTTTCCTATCCTTTTTTGTTGCATCCATATTTTCATTTATTCCATTATCAATTTTTTTTCTCTTTTCCATTTGCTATTGCACACCATACCCCAGCTCTTTCTAACCTTCACTCTTCCGTTTTCTTCTCTTTTTCCTTTTTTGTTTACGTACAGGTCAATGTTTACCACACAGCTCTTTTTTTTTTACAAAAACCAGTCTGCACAGGAAGCCCATTCTCATAATTATCTCTGAAGTCTGAAGTCTGAAGTCCTAAAACTATATTTCAGACTTCAGACTTCAGAGATAATTATCTCTGAAGTCTGAAGTCTGAAGTCCCTCCTCGGCTTTCGTACCCCCGAGACAATATTCTGATAGCTTAAGATTCATTTTTGACTTCTACTGAGCTTTCCCCCATCATTTGGAGTCCGGACTCCTGATTACGCACAATAAGCAGTCAATACAAATAATTCCTTTAATTACCTGTTTTGATGTGGGACAGAGATAGTACATACATGTAGTAAGTTTCTCTCGAAATCAGAATTATCGTCAACATTTTTTAAAAACTTCCACATCGATATTAATAAGAGTGTAGTAACTGTTTCTCTCGAAATCATATCGATATTAGTAAGAGTGAACAATTTTAACTCAAAAACGCAATAACGAAGATTCTCTATTTTCTTCAGATTTGTTTTAAAAAAGACCACGTTTCTCTTGAAATTAAAGCCGTTTTTCCTCGTGTTTTTCTTACAAGAATTCACTATTATCATAACTTTTTTTAAAGACTATTGAACCGCAATTTATATTATCGCACTGTTTAGGATGGAAGAAAATGGTATCAAATATTCTATTACGATGTTTTCTGTACTAACCTGATCCGGTTGTATGGTCAAACGAGGGACCTGTGGCTAAAGAAGGGGTTGTGGATCGGTGTCGTGTCCATTCAAAATCATCCGCTTCTTCTTGACGCCAAAAGCACACATGCTCCTCAAAATCGCAGTTCACTACTGTGGAGAAAAATAGGTTCTATCAGTACTTTTATAGTATCTTTGGATGTGCAGTTTTAGTTCGATCGATGAATGTTTTAAATTAAATTTATAGGAACGCTAAGGAAGAACCAACTCGATTAATGGAACTCATCCACAAAAAAGGATTCAGCAGTTCTATGCCATTTATACGCGAAAAAAATACCGAAATCAACAAAAAATATCAACAGTTATAACAAGAATAGCTGTTATTACAGTTAAGGATATGAATGGTGCCTAGTATTTGCAACCCATTTATATTTCCTTGAATCTATACTAGTTATTTCAAACACCCAATGGGCTATCTAAAACTGAAAATATTGGGGTGTCACCACGGATCTAACTGAAGATAATGATTGTAAATACCTGATGACGTAAGCGTATTTTTGTGTATTTTACAGAATTACTATTTCATATTGTTCAGTGTTACTCAAGAAAAAAACCCTGAAATTATAATCTGCGACATATATATTGTGGACTGTAAGTCAAAATTTTTATTTAACACGCAGACAACTATTAATATTTTTCAAAAGCTTTTGGCTCAAATGTATGAAAAAATTGAGTAAAAAAAACAACCAACCAACAAAAACATTTTTTTTTCAATATCAATTTTAAAATAAAAACTTCGCTACCACTATAACATTTTTAGAGAAGGGGTATGCACGGCCCATTTTTGACGCGATTGCAAACGCCAAGGCACCATCAAATTCGCTTCAAACACAAGACAAAACACTAAGAAATATAAAGATTTTGAGATTCAAATAGTCCCTTCACAGTCCCCATCGCCGGTAGCCGGCGTTGAGCTTGCAATGATAGAGACACGTGAATAATTATCCCGCGAGGTGTTAAAATGTCAGTCAACTATTGCTGATTATCTACTAAAAAAAGAGATATTTTGATATATTTTAGACATTCTAGACTTACTATAAGGTAATAAATTATTCAAACATATTATTCAACCGTCCATTGGGTGCAAAAGATAGTTAATGGTGAGTATTTTTAGAACGAAATTATTTACTTACAAGCGGGTGATGCACATATACCATCGATAAACTTGATGTCATCTATAGCAATATCACCTTCATATCCTCCTCCAACAACACCCTCGAATATAACCTGTTGTAAAAAAACAGTCAATCAATGAATAAATGATAAATAAATAAATAAGTGAGTAAGTAAGTAAGTACATAAATAAATAAAGAAAAAAGTGAGTGAGTAAGTAAGTAACTAAGTACATAAATAAATAAATAAATAAATAAATAAATAAATGGATGGATGGATGGATGGATGGATGGATGGATGGATGGATGGATGGATGGATGGATGGATGGATGGATGGATGGATGGATGGATGGATGGATGGATAGATGGATGTATGGATGGATGGATGGATGTATGGATGGATGGATGGATGGATGGATGGATGGATGGATGGATGGATGGATGGATGGATGGATGGATGGATGGATGGATGGATGGATGGATGGATGGATAGATAGACAAATAAAAAATAATAATGTATACTTTTATATATAGCAGATACATATTTAAAACGCTTTTTGTGATCAATGGTCACCAAGGTACCCTGATACCTTAAAACAGGAGAGTCGATAGATGTCCAAGATAAAATTTATCCAATCAGATTGCTCCTTTACTAGATCTCATACGGTAAGCTACTCAGTTATAAAATATATTATGGTAATCACCTGGAAATTGACTGTACTGGTGATATCTGCTTGTCCTAGTTGCCATCTATTCCCCATATTGCCACTCTTGGTAAAAACAGTTGTTGTTTGCAAACCCTTCTTGACCCGAACTCTCAAAGTGTTGATATTAGTTCCATACATATGGTACCAAAATGAAAGACACGTGCGGTTGGTAGCAGGTCGAGGCTTGCTGATCAAACGGGCTACATCACCGGAGATTCTTGGAGACGATGATTCGATGTACATGTAAAATCCCCCATCTACAGATGAAATATCACAATATGTCATTAATCATTAAGAGTGATTGGTTTAAACCCAAGTGTAAGTGTTATTTCTGAGTTGCGGGTACAAGTATAATGTCTTGACAAAGGTTGTTGGTGTGGTTGTGTTTTTTTGAGTCCTGAAGGAGGAGGCGTAAGGGTTTGCGTTGTTATGTAGTGTCGCGTTATTTTTGATGTGATTTTTCGGTTTCTCAATGATATTTTTCGGTTTTACAAAACTGAGCTGTTTGCGATTTCTTTTCATTTTCCGGCACGGTGAACGGTTAAAAAGGTTTTTCTACAGTGAAAAACTACCCTTTTCGGCTGTTTTGTTTTGTCCAAGATTTATATGTATATGATGAGGTTATCGAAAAGTCACGAACCAGAGCTAGCAAAATAATAAACTCAAAAGAGCTGCTAAAGTACTTTATGAAATATAAAAACAAACAAACAAACAAACAAACAAACAAACAAACAAATAAAACAACCAACCAGCCAACCCAACCCAACCCAACCCAACCCAACCCAACCCAACCCACTAATAAACACATACTTGATCCTGTGCTGTGATCTACCGATGGTCCTGTATTCGAAGATAATGTCGGACCTTTATGTCTAATCCAGTTGAATGTGTCCGTCGTGTCTTGTTCCCAGGAATAACAAAGGTTTTGCTCAAAATCACAGTCAAAGACACCTTGATAAAATGTCAAAAGATACAATTTAAAATCAATATATAATCGGTTAAAAATTTAAATAAGCTAACCCTTTTTCTCAACAATCAGTTTCATTCAGTTTTATTTATGCTACCAATACCAATATTTTTGTTATAATATTCCTTAGTTATTGAGATTCAATTCTCAATTTGTTGGGAAGAGTTAAACGGGTGATAACACCTATAGGACAGTCTCCCAATAAAATTAAAAAAAGAAGAAAGACTTCAACAGCAAAACAGATAATAACTAAATAAATGAATATCTAAGATGTCTAAGCCCTGCAGTTAGAGCATCGACATCTTGCTACCCAGGTGCTAGAGGACACAACGGGGGAGAAACATTTATCACAAAAGTTATTATTAAATAATTATTTAATAATTGAATTAAGCGGTTGAAACGGGTTTGTATCGTTTTCCAAATGTATAATTCAACACCAAACATTGTTTAAAATCATCACGTGGTATTTCATTCATACTAACCTTGTTTCGTTTTATTTATCCACGTAAGGAAGCTACTGACTCTTGCAAACACAGTGTAGAAAGACGTTGGACACCCGCGTATACCCCAACTAACTACACCACGGAGAACCCACTTGCCTCCTTCGTAGCATGATAATGGACCACCACTATCACCATTACATCCTACCTTTCCTTCTGAACCAGCACATAGCATGGTAGGATCGTGAACAATATTCAAATTTTTGGCATTACAGTGACTGTAATTACCAATTTTAAGGGGGGCTTCTTGTAGAGTATTAGCAGCCACAGCTATACTGCCGTTCATAAGACCCCAACCTATTGACATGATATTTAAATGGCCCAGGCAGTTAGTAATTAGTGCTCAACATTTAAGTTAATTAATTGTAGCATTTGTGGTAAAGCACTCTTTGGTCGGTGTTAAATAGGAAGTAATTAAAACACTATTTCAACGAAGAAGTACGTTATTTAACTTGTGAAATCTTACATACCTGTAATGAAGCACATTTTCCCTGGTGCGATTCTGCTGTCTTGAGGAGGCAGCTCGATTGGTTTGATTTTGTCACTTATCTCAACTATACCATCCAGTAAAATCAGTGCTACATCGTATCGTATGTTGGCTGGGTTATAATTTTTATGGTATCGTATTCCTTTTACGGCATATGTCTTTTGGACCGCTGTAGGTTGTTTACGATTGTGTACACCTGTTTAGTAAACGATAGAAAGAAACACGTTACGATTCAAGCGCGTCAACAGAGATCAGCATTATCCTTGCTATTGTTCTTCGTCTGTAGACAGTTTTTCATAATTTGAATGTCGATACATCTTAAAATTAAATAATGAAAAATAACGTTTTTACTATGGATGAATCTCGTTGTTCACATTCTAGTCTTGTAAACTGCGTGTTTGTGCAAACGTCACTGCACTAGAGATTGGGATGTGTTCAATAAATTGCTATGTTGAGAATATACTATTTCTCTTTTAAATTGCAGACAGAACCTAGCCAACCTAAAAGGTTGACGGAGAGAACGGTGAGTGGCGAACGGCGATTGTGGGTCTTTGATATTGATATATTTTGTGTCAGAAAACGAATCTATTGCACAATGCCAGTCCCATATAGTAAAAGAAGAACTTAAAGTGCTTATAACCCATAAAACTAGACCAATTTCATCAAATTCTAGACATCGAGAGAATTTAAATGATATATGTCCCAGGTCATTTGGATAAATATTGGCCAAGTTATACAGGTTTGAAAGTGCCGTTTTGGAGGTCCTGTGCCAGGTAGCACGCGAGTTGGGAGAATTAGGTCGAGAGTTTTCCGTGACGTCAACAATTACTCTGAGCTTGTGTATGCGTACTAAAGTGACTTGTTGAATTTGTCAGACGTAATACAGGTCGAACACGGTTATAGAAAGTATATATTCTCAAATTTGATTTTGACAGTTTTACCTGGTAATCTTTGACGTCATTTCGGGTGATTCGACCCAGACCCAAAAGTCCCGGCCAGGGATGGCCAATGAAATATTTAAAACTCTGTAAAATATTTCCAATTGCTTTAAATCAAATTCTGACAACGGTAATTATTTATTGGAGGCTTATAGGATTCTCCAATTTTTCCCAATTCTAGGGGTTATAAGCACTTTAATAGTGAAAAACTGTGCTAAGCAATAAAGAAAAACACTAGGATATGTTGTATGCTTAACCACAATTCCTTTCCGTCGTGCAATCGCCGTTTGCCATTCACCGTTAAATTACTCCGCCAACCTTTTTTGAAATAAGTGTGTATTTGATTCAAATGCCAGTCCTTTAAACTAACCTACATCCACTGTAAAAATGGCTGGATTTGCATTGCCGTGGACACAATGAGCCGCAGTTAATACCCATTGCTTATCAATCAGCGAGCCGCCACAAATGAATCTTCCAGACTGCTTTAATAGTACCTGCCATGGATATTCGTGTGGGTCCGCATCTTGACCATTCACTACGTATGGATGATGATTTATTTCTGTAAATCAAATTAACAATCCATCTTCAAAACGTTCAGAAAATCAATTTATTCAGATTCTATAAACATTTAAAAATTATTTGCATTGATGATTATATTTACGCAATGAAATATATAAGCAAAGAGGATTGGGGCTTGCTTCCCAATTGCTGTTTAAACTGTTATATGCGAATTATTTTCAATAGATTCAAATCGAGGTTTTTTTTATTGATGACTTGAATTTATTGACCTTGTCCGACAAACATCAAAGATGGCTAACGTTTTTTAAGATCGCTTATTTTTATTGTTTTCTTGCTTGGATAGCCGTAAATTAGCACTAGAAGCTTTTCCTTCTTCGACAAGCTAAATATATTCCTGTGTTCTTGTTATCTTTCCAAATCAGTGCATTGCAGGCTTTCACGTTTTGCCAAAACAGATGTAAAAAGCTCACGATATATTCAGTTTTTATTTAGTTGCCAGTCAGGAACACAGTATGTACATATTTACTTCCCTATTCCATGATTATTTCATGTTGCTGTTTGAAATTTTGGACTGGAGCTCAAAAACATTATTTTAGAAAAACGTCGTGCAGGCAAAATTGTCGTGTGACGTCATCATCTATAGACTATGTTCGTGTTGTCGAGCTCAATCACTGGGAGCCCGGCTTTTTGTCTTTTATTTTCTTTTTTTTGCGTATTATAAGCGTAAATACAGAGCAAAAAAGAAAAGAAAAGACAAAAAGCCGGGCTCCCTGTGGTTCAATTAAGAAAGAGTCTGTAAAAACGTTTGCGTAGAGTAAGTGAAGACTTTATTTTTTGTGGAATACGACGAAGGATTGGTAACGAGCTAAAAATAGATCGTGTTTTAAAAACAGAACAAAGAGTGCGTATGATGAATCACAAAGATGCCCTCTCTTACTTAATATTCTCTTGCGTCATCTTACTTCTAGAATGCCTCAAGGCCTGAAGTTGTTTTCCGTGATATTTTCGTTATCGTGTTACTGTTGATGTTTACGATGTCTACGTATTAAGCTCTGTTTCCTACTCCCATCACATGTATATATCCTTTTTTTTGTATTAATAGTATTCTTATTGTAATTGTAGTAGTGTGACAAATAAACTAAACTAAACTAAAACTAAGTAACCTATATAAACTCTTGATTTTCAGAAATGTTTAACTAATACTTTTTAAACAACTTGATTTGAGCTGAGCACTCAATTTGGAGGTTTTTCGTGGAGTACAGATAATTTTTTTCAATAACAAAAAAGCATAGGCTTATTCTCTGCTATATAAACTTTAAAATGATATATTCTTTGTCTATATGTATGGTAAATATCGCGCTAAACAATTTTTAAATGAGAGCATGTGGGTACACCTAGTCAAGTTAGACCGTATACGTAACCTTAACAAAAATTAAATGGTACATTACTTCTTCTGTGGCGGAAATACTCGTACACTAGATAACAGAGGTGCTTGTGGTCTACAAAAGCCCTATATAGGAACAAGTGATTGTTTAGATTTTTATAGTATGTAATTTAAAAGTATGGAAAGCCTTCTTGGTCTATAACACAAATTAACAGTCAAAAGCCAATCATTCGTCTATCATAGAATCAATATCTTTTGTCGTTTTCCGAATGAATGCCTTAAGGTGAGAATTTTATTCCGGGGTCATTTTGTTAACGTCTTCCTGTTTAGAATGTCTACGACTAGTAATTACTAGGGGCTTAGAGTAAAAAAAGATTAAATGGTACATTACTTCTTCTGTGGCGGAAATACTCGTAAACTAGATAACAGAGGTGCTTGTGGTCTACAAAAGCCCTATATAGGAACAAGTGATTGTTTAGATTTTTATAGTATGTAATTTAAAAGTATGGAAAGCCTTCTTGGTCTATAACACAAATTAACAGTCAAAAGCCAATCATTCGTCTATCATAGAATTAATATCTTTTGTCGTTTTCCGAATGAATGCCTTAAGGTGAGAATTTTATTCCGGGGTCATTTTGTTAACGTCTTCCTGTTTAGAATGTCTACGACTAGTAATTACTAGGGGCTTAGAGTCAAAACAGAGGGGTTTGTCTGAAGGCTCCCCCTTCTTCCCTCCCCCTCTCTCCCTTACCTGAGTATCAGGCCCATTGTTTTCACTAATTTGTTCATCAGTATCATTGTACATTTTGCTATTAAACACGGCCCGACCACAGCTTGAGAGTCCCATAAGTTTGTAAGTTTTGCAAATAAGTCAGTTACAGTAAGTTGTAATGAAGTCTCGAACGTCCACAGGCTGTATAAACAAAGCGGCTAATAACAAGCAGGAATGAAGTCAGGCTCTTCTTTCCTTTCTTCTCCTTCCCTCTCCTCTTTCTCTCCCTTGCTCCCCTGAGCCTGAAACTCAGTTTACTGCTCCCCAAATCCTAGAGCCGCCAAGCAGGCTAGTATTATACCGAAACTTTAAGATTTTTTACATACCTTTCGAACTTTCTCCCGTTGTGGTTTCAGCTTTGACTCCTAGAAGCCCGATAGTCTGTTAGAAATAAAGAATAGGTATGTTAAAATATTGCTGGCGTGCTCGGTGCCTGCTGGAATAATCAGGAGTGAAACGTTAAAACTGACAAAGCAAAACAAAAGACATCAAATAGAAGATGATGAACAATCATCAAAGCTTTGCGACCGTCGATAGAAAGTTACGTTGCTTACAAATACATTCAACATTGTAAACATGTTCCAATACATATTTTTCAAATGTATTTTCTCTTGAGAGAAAAAGGAAATTTACTTTAGTTCAATTGTTCATAAACATTAATCTAACTTTTTTAACTGGCAAATATTTTGGCCTTGAAAAGAAGACGAAATGGAATCTAAGATACTTTTCCCCTATTACTACATTATCAATTAAAGCAGAATAGAAGCCATTGATTTTTGATATAAATATGGTAAATATGAATAAGGCGGAAGTCAAAAGCCAAACACACAGGGAGTGTAAGACAGTGTCCAGTTTATTTAGAAAGTCGTTTTGAAATTGCTTTTTCTAATTAACGGCTTCAGCTAATTTACCAAATAAATCATACTTACCAGACAATAAATCATGAGCTTCATCGCCATCTTCATGTAATAGTGTGTTAATAATTTATCTACAAAACAGACCAATTAAAATGATGATGCGGAACGATTACGTCATAAATACCTTCACTCTCGAACCATAGCTTTTTATATATTTTAGGCATTACAACATTAAAAGTATGAATGAAAACGAATTATCTGTCGATATCTTGATTTAGATTTGAATATTTTCGTAAAAATTACTTGATAAATAAAGTTTTCTCTTTTTCCTTTGATATTGATGACATGAAAGTCACGGTTTATACTTTGCAGAAGTTTACAAATTCCTTCGTACGGATTTAATTACACATAACTAAGATCAAAATTAATTTCTTTTTTTTTAAGTCTGTAAAAAAAAGTATTAACTTATTATCATTAGGCTATTTTACAGTCAACACACTTCACGCACGAACACACTTTGATTATTTGATTATGCATGATTATTCGATTATCAAAAATAGATATTACATTATTCAAAATGAAAGTTCGTATGATATATTCACACACGGAAACTAGATCCGATTTTAAGTAATTCGAAAAAAGTATTACATGTACTTAAAATATAAAATAGATTTTCTATTATTACGTATATGGATTATGTATCTTTTTGAATACTAGTTTCGTATTATTGATTATTCATTTTGAAAAATCGACTATTCGTTTTCAATAGAGTTCAAAAAAAAGAGTGGTTTTCATTAACGCGTAAAATAAAGTGTATTAGGTAAAGTGTGATAGTCAAATAACAACAAAAGAACACAATGGAATAAAGGTGTATTAAATATGGGTTAGAGACTGATGCGAATGCTTTACCGGCAAATACACGCACGCGCTGGCTGTAGAATGAACGAGAAATCAAATACAGCACGAGGTGATAGCCGGGTGCTGTATGAAGATTTCGAGTTCATTCTAAATCAGTGAAAATTTCCGGCAATTCTAGATTTCGAATAGAACTAGCATCCGATTCTAAGAAATTTCATTAAATCGGTATAACAACTTTCGTTTTGAAATATCTTGTACAACTTCCGTGTTTCAATCTGAATCTGCTAATTCGGAATTTACTTACCTATTTTAATTTTACAAACAGAAAAAGAGGGTAAATTTCAGTTTCTTAGATTAAAATGGTTATTACAAGTTTTGCCCTTATTGTCAAATATGATTTTCAACATAAAAGTCAAATTTGAAAATATAGTACTAAATTCTTATTTTTGTGTTATTATTAGTCGGGCTAGCCATAGGCGGCCCGACTTTAGTTCTACCGTTTCGTCAATCTATGTATCTATCCAGAGGAGGTTGAGCAATCATCGCAGTGCATCATGGGTCAAAATCTAAATTTATTCAGTCGAGGTCCAACCGTCGTGATGAGAAGAGCTCCAATTAAACTTTCCAAGTCAAAATAAAACGATATTTTTGCGATGAGAGAGAGTAGTTGTGCTTCCAAATCTAAGAACTATCCTTATATTACATAGGTTTGATTTAATTCCTTCATTTAACAAGCTGTGAGCTTTTTAGGTCACTGAATTGATGTACTTTGTGACACGGCGATGACTGCTAAAATTCACCATTCTCAAGACCTCCTTGAATGGCCCCAAAAACCTAAGAAAACCACACATAAACCTTCCTAAACTCATAATCTCTTATTTTCGAAAAAGTAATTTATTACTAACTAAAGAAAAGATTTCAAACGGGACAACTTTGAACATTATCCATCAGTTGAACTTTGAACGAGCCGTTAAATAACACAGGAAGCCCAAAACCACAGATTTCTAGAAAGCGCCGTGACATGACTGAATATCTTCAGGACCTTCAGGGAATCCGAAAACTTTAATGTATGCTCTTAAAATCTTTCAAATAGATAAATATATTCTTTGAAGCCATAGTGAAAAAAGTCTAGCCCAAAATAATACATGTTTGAATATTTAGATAGGCGAAGAGATCGCGTAACGCAATGTGTACAGCGCCAGAACAAAAATTGTTTATTCCTTCTTTGAAAGCGTATATCTTGAAAACGGTAGGAGGTTCGATCGGGTTCGATCGACGTTTTTTCTTCAATTATTTATCATCTTTAATTTGATGTGTGTTTGATTTAATAACTTTGTTACTGAAGCGCACACGAACAGTTCTTTTGTCTGTATGTTTAGCCGTTCGTTTGTGTCTCTGCAATTTGCATAACACTGAGTTCGATTGACGAATTAAACATGAATTGATTACTTATCTGGTTTCAGCCTCCATAGACTAAGAGTTTGGTTTTTGATTACATGTTTGATCTTTTAATTTTTTTTAAATTTTCAATTTTGAACCGATTTATGAGTCGTTCTTCTTGTATACTTGAAAAATACTTTCTCGAAATAAGTGCTCCATCACCGCGAAATTTAGCGCGTTCCGATTGGCCGAAATAAACCACGTGTAGCTTGCACAACCTCCTCTGGTATCTATCTATGTATGTATGTATGTATGTATGTATGTATGTATGTATCTATGTATCTATGTATCATGTCGCGTTTTGACCACCTTACGTCATGAGCATGCGCAAATACCACAGGAAGCCCAAGAACATCGCTATCATATGACGTCATACCTTACGTGAGCTCCCTGTGTAGATACGTTACGACCTACCCCACTTGTAACTTACCCCACCATAGGAGTCACGTTCTAACCTCACAAAGTTATTCTCACTATGTAGTCTATGTGTAAGTTTAAAATTTATACCCCAAATAATCGCTCTAACTTCCCATGTGGGACACTTCACTATGTAATTGCAAATAAAAGTTATCACCAATTAACAACGAGTGCATACTTATTATTAATAACGTAAAAAATGGTGTATCTTTTCTAATTTTAAGTTTTTAAGCGAAATTATTTATATGCGAGAGGTCACTAAATCAGATATTCGATCCTTCGCGCATGCTCAGAATGATTGAGGAGTCTAACAACTCAAAAAAAGACACGTAAAAATAACAAAAACAAACATACTGCATTGTAAATATTTTTTTATGAATTTGTTTACGTTGAATTTTAAAACGTGCACCCAGACACGGCTTAAAAACGGCTGACTCGTTCAAAGCACGAGGTATTGCACCACAGGAAGCCCATATACCACAGGAAGCCCAAGCAAATCTCCATCTTGTATTTGAACACGAATTTATTCGGATTTCTCGTACTTCTACATCGATTTACTCTTCCAAATCAGCGTTGGCTTTGGGTATACATTATACAATTGCTAACTGTTATTTTCTAACGTTTTTACTGAAAGAGGTTTTCTAAAACGTCAATATCAGACCGTTTTTGATACTCGAGCCAACTCGAGCCTCGAATTCTCAGAAAGCAGATTGATCATCAAAGTCAGGAGCCCATGAAAGCTGGATTATTCCAATACAAACTGCCACCAAAGCAAAGAAACAAGTAACTATTATAGAATTATACTTTTTTGATAAATATTAATATTTTCAAAACATAATTCATCTTTTTAATAGTTAATCTACATGTGCAATCGGCCTTCTCCGGTTCATATAAACATCGCCCAGAACGCCTTAAATCGCCTAACATCGCCTAAGAATTTAAGAGCTTTTTGCTAAAATCGCCTAATATCTCCAAAGATCTCCTTAGAGGTTAGGAACTTGTGGCCTTACAATTAAGATTTATACATAAATTTCAAATCTGTTATAAATAAAGTTTTGATTTGTTTGAAATCAATGCCTTGTCTTTTCAATATGCTAAAATTCATTATGTTCATAATGTTCTGAGATTTTTTAAATTATATCCTACAAAGTCAACATTAAAAGTGGTCTAAAAACTAAGCGCTTTCAAAATGTTCTAACAGTGATCCACGAGTTGGCCATAGGGGGCCTTTGATTGTTCTCATTGTTTAATTATTAAAATATTAATGTTTTGCAGACTTTGCATTTTAGTTAATCATCATAAAAGATGCACTGATGAAGATGGATAACTTGTTGATGTACATTGTATTCAGGTTACCAAACCTGTTTGTTGTTAGTTATAATAAAGTATTTTCACTCTGTTTCTATTGCTGTTGAGACTATGTTTATATGATATGTGCTGTACAAAAAATTATTTGTACAATAGCGTACATACAAAATAATGATTATTTACACAAAATCAAATGCTAGCCTCTGAAAACAAAATTGTTATAAATATTAAGAAAAAAATTAAACCGCAGGGAGCCCATTACCACGGATAACACAGGGATCCCGAGGGTACCAACGGGTTGCATATATTTAGTATTTTACGTGCGCTCTGATTGGTCGGAAACCATGTATTACTAAAGAATACAGTACATACAGGGGTGATTCAATCATACGCACGCTCAAATCTTGCAGGCGCGCATTGCGATGTCCTTTCTAGTGCGCTTCCTGCATAATTTTTTGTTTTTACAACATTTTTACGTCATCATCATAGGTATTTGTACCATTTATACAGTTCACTTTATAATGCTCTTTTAATGTATTTCAAAGCGATCAGTGCGTTAAAGTCATGAAATACGCAGTTTCTGTAATATTTGTCATCTATATTTTACAAATTTGTCTTGAACAGACAATTAAGATTAATACTCCAGTTTGGAGATCTCTTTACTCAGTGTTAACCTCAAAACCATGTAATATATTCTTTTGTTCAGTAACAGTCCGTGCAAATGAAAGAGATGTGTGCATAGAAGACAATAAAATTATATCGAAATCTCACGAGTTTTATCTAAATTTCTGCATATTTTACACACAATTGAGGCTAACACTGAGTAAAAGAGATCTCGAAACTGGAGTATTCATTAAGATTATTAATATCTTCAGACTATATCCAAGGGGCATCATTGTTATAGCTCCAGTTATCTCTAGCTGTCAAAAACGGGGTCCCACCACTCCTACTGGGCTAATAGACTAAACTGCATAATCCTCAACTAGCCCGACTTCACGCTCATAGAGCGTCTAGTTATCTATTAAAATTACCTCTTTTCATTTCAAAGATCGAAAAATCAAGTGAATTTTGATTGTTGAAGTGACAATAGAAAATTGGAATTGTATGCTATTTTATCGAATTCAAATTCAATTTGATAAGTCGAAATTAGGTCTGAGATAATGGACACACAACCAGCCTCAGGGGGGTAGGGACAGTCTATGAGCTTTTCAACGAGAATCTGTGGGCAGGGGTACTAAGGCAAGCAAAACCCGAGTGGGGTAGACACGGTATGATTTTGGGTACGGTACATTAAATGGCTTCCATAATGCTTTGTACAAAAGTAAGGGGGGTGGGGGGGGGGGGGGGGGGTAAGAAAATGTAAGGGGTGCTCGACGGACCTTTAATTTTAGGATCGAAAATAAGACCCTCGCGTACCTTTTAGGGTCTCGAACCGGCAACGTACCTTTTAGGGCTAGTTTTCGAACTTAAGATTATACATATTCAAAGTTTTTTAATGTGGCCGTACCTTTTAGGGTCTGAAATCGTTTGAAGTATCAGTATCTGAGTTAATTTATGCGTACCTTTTAGGGTCATTTTCAAAACCTCCCGTCGAGCACCCCTATCCATTTCTAAGGGAGTACCCCCCCCCCCCCCGGGAGTTTTACTAGGTTAATACGCCGTTTAGCTGTGTACTTCGATAGTAATCAGGCCAGCAATCCCCAACAAGCACTAAACTGCCAATGAGCAAGAAAGCAACAAACTCTTTGGTAGACATATTCATATAAGAAAATGTAAGGGGTGCTCGACGGACCTTTAATTTTAGGATCGAAAATAAGACCCTCGCGTACCTTTTAGGGTCTCGAACCGGCAACGTACCTTTTAGGGCTAGTTTTCGAACTTAAGATTATACATATTCAAAGTTTTTTAATGTGGCCGTACCTTTTAGGGTCTGAAATCGTTTGAAGTATCAGTATCTGAGTTAATTTATGCGTACCTTTTAGGGTCATTTTCAAAACCTTCCGTCGAGCACCCCTATCCATTTCTAAGGGAGTACCCCCCCCCCCCCCCCCGGGAGTTTTACTAGGTTAATACGCCGTTTAGCTGTGTACTTCGATAGTAATCAGGCCAGCAATCCCCAACAAGCACTAAACTGCCAATGAGCAAGAAAGCAACAAACTCTTTGGTAGACATATTCATATATCGGACTGAATTCCTTCCTTTCCGCTAGCAGACTTCGTCACGCTCTCCGATGTATAAAACACTTCTATTTTAATATCTCATTCAATGCTTTGTATGCTTGATGCATGGTAGCAATTTTTATGCCTCAGTAAGATATGAAGAGTAAAATTAACAGCACTTCTCCGGTTTATTATTCTATTTCATTCCCGATCAGTCGCTGAAAACACGGCTGAAGTACAGACTTCAAATCCAATATGGCATCGAGTAATCGTTACAGTAAATGTATTGGGGAAATGTCAAGCCGTGTTATAGGAAAACTGCGAGGTGACAACAAGGAAATTCATATTCAGTGAGTCAAAAACTATCTATTTGGGATTTTTTTTATTTATTTTGACTTTATTTTGACTTCAAAAGTAATGGAATTCGTTTTCTAAGCACAATTTTATGCCACAATATACGGCCAATACAAATATGTTCCTCGATCTCAAAAATAATGACAATTTTGTCGCTGATCCTGGCCGATCCCTAAGAAATTAAGACAATGCCCAATTCCAATTCATAAACCCATTTACTTTGTTATTGCGCCTTCAACAACTGTCAGTAATAGTACAGTATTTGTTATTGTATTGGTACTTGTTTTTGTATTTGTATTTTTTTGGTGTACATTCTGTTGTATAAATAAACAAACAGATAAATAAAATGTGCCCTTGGTTATAAAGAAAGGGAGGGGCAACGTCCAAAATTAATCAGTGAATAAGGGGGGGGGGGGGGGGGGGGGTAACACCTAACTTTAATTTGAAACTGATTCTGACGTTGAACCTGGGTATGTTGGAAAGAACTTTGAAGTCTTATTTGTTGCTGACGAAGACGTCCTCGTCAATGTTGGTTAGATTCTCTGGCGATCTTGATAAAACCCTTTTCTCGTAAGTATTCAGCAGTCTTCTCAATTTGAACGAATGGGGGGGGGGGGGGGGGG
The DNA here is from genome assembly GCA_949775045.1 of Metridium senile. Lineage (NCBI taxonomy): Eukaryota > Metazoa > Cnidaria > Anthozoa > Actiniaria > Metridiidae > Metridium > Metridium senile. The sequence goes on from OX459095.1 coordinate 32,776,314, forward strand.
GGTGCAGTCTAATTTTTTCCGTTATAGTAGGGGGACAAGGCGTAATGTCCTTCATTTGCGAGGGGGGGGAGGTAATTAACTTTTTCGATTTGTTCGCTCATTTCTCACCCCCCTCCCCCTCCTGATAATTATTGCGCAGTCCCTAAATAAGGGATTGATAACTTTCCCATATAGTAGATTTGATCGTTTCACTATAAAACTTGTATGAGTCTATCCAGTACGAACTTGACGATAGTAAAAGGTACCATCATTATGCGGCGTCATTATATGAGCTTTGGGTCTCGGTGGATATCTCCCATGTAGTCAAGGATAGACTCCGTAACAGTTGGTTTTAACAGTTCTTCTGAACCAGATTAGGATACGTACCTGGAAAAAGAGAACCACAAAAAATCTTTGAATTGAGAAGACTTTAATTTGAGTTCGACTTTTTTATCGTAACCGGCGCTGAGTCGTTTGTTATAAAAAAGAAATTATTTGTCCATTTCATTTGATTGATTTTTTGTGTGAAACCATACATGTTGCTTCTTCAAATTGAGCTTGCTAAATGATGACAACATAAAATAGCAACGTCTGTATCAGACGAGTTAATTATCATTCATGCAGGTGGTATTTCACGCGAGCTAAGATAAGCGCAGTGAGCAATCATTCTGCTCTGCAATCATCCGCCTCTTCGTGATCGGATTGCAAGGATGTCACATCTTCTACGTTAACGTTGTTTCTCGTAAACTTAACACATGATCCATCTTGACAAGCAATGATCTACTATCCCTTTTATCAGCCTTTCCTCTACAAACTCGTTCTTGGCCTTTTCGCCTCTTTGATTGGCGGTAAGCAGCGATTCCGTCAGTTCTTTAGACGCCCTAAAATGTTTTACAAAAATGTGTTACTAATTACAAGTGTTTTGCAAACTAAAAACGAAAAAAACTAAGAATTGTTTAAGCCTTCTATTTTTGTTTCGAGGTTCTCTCGCCTCTCTTATGCTTTATGTACCTATCAATGGTTTGCCCGAGGGTGGGGGATGAAATTAAAGGTGCATTTGCCTACTTTCCTTGCATACTGTACATCAGAGGGAAATGAAATGAACTAAAATCTTTCGTTGCCGCTTTGTTTTCAGTTAGTATTTCATAATTGTTTGTGTTCAGTTTTACTCGCATTTGATTGAAACACAAAATAGTTGTTTACTTTTGAGTCTGCCCGATCCAACAACTTCCTCGCAAAATGATATAATTAATTGCCTACTAATAAATCGTTCCTTACCCGGCAAAATAAAAGCTCTTCTTGATTACTCTATGCCCGATTTTCTCTATTTTGTTAAACAATTGCAACGTTAACAGCTAAAAAAACTTAATTTTTTGGTAAAGCCCCATTTGTGTAAATTTGCACCGTAAATTTAGTTGAAGCAAAAACTGCTCAAATACCGTTCTAATAAACATTATGCATATATATTCGATCAAGACAAAAAATTACCTCATATTCTTCTGAATGATCCATCACTGTAAGCCACCAAGTTGTTTCATATTGAATTGAAAAATGTCCAGTCTCACAAACACCATCAGTGCGAGTGGCTGTGTGGCATGCACGGGTGCTTATAATTGTTGCACAATAACAATTAGTGCTTCATTGTTCTTACAAGGAATATCGGTTTTAATCAAAGGTTATAAAATTGTTATTTCTACAATCACAAACCTTTTTAAATGCTAACCAAAGTTTGAAATATATATCCAAAAATGAAAAGTAAAAGCGGTACCCGGCACGGCTTCGCCTGTGTGTTGTGACGTCATAGCTCACGTGAGCACCTTAAAAAGACTATACAATATATGACTGTGACATGAACATTGTATATATATGGCAAAAAAGTTTAGAGAAAATATCTAAATCGGCAGAGTTATAGCGGTGTTTTATATGTACCTCAATATTTTCAGACTGTTCACTCCCATCTTTGAGGGCTCTAAAATGGGCGTTGGCCCATCTAATTAGCTCTACTGCCACCCGTACGGCAACCACCAATGTTAGTATAAGAAGTTCAGGTAGTCAAATCTTGGTCAGCATTCAAAGTAAAGCAACTCGTTTTTTATCCCCTTTCAGAGCGCTGGCTCCCGGAATAATTAAACCATACTAATATGCCGAGCGAAAACTAATCTATATTTTAATATAATATCTATGATATTTTTATTATACAACCTTTATTCCACTAGTGCAGCTTACAGCGTTTCTAAATCACATTCAGACTCAGTAAAGATTTAGGTTGATGTTTGATTAAATTCGCCAAGTAAGATCATCATCAATACGTCTCTGCAAAGTCCGGCCGCAGCCCAAGTATTTTTCTCCATTCTTTTCTTTTTGATATTGTTCATTATCTTTATATCATCATGTGCACGTCATTCCTTCGAGGCTATTTTTGAACTTTCCCAATCAAGAGTTCCTCCGTCAACAATTACATATCTTCACTTTCCTCGTGAGAACGATGTACTCTCACATGGTAATCAGAGGTAAATAATCTAGCGAGTTCTGCACCTCTAAATCATACTTCATTATTCGAGACACCAACGCCAGGCCCAGCATCAGTAGAATCTCCCCATTTTGGTTTTAGAACTGGCAAGTCATGCTATAACATGATACGGATTTTATCTTCGAGTGTTGAAAGGGCGAAGCGAAGCGAAGGGCGAAGCGATTTAATATTTAGGCAAGCAATTTAAGTAAAAGCTGCATGCGGCTTAAGTTTCGGGTAGCTTTAAGTACTAAAATAAAGCTAGCTTAAAGTTGAACTTTAAGGAAATTAATGTAAAGGTGGCTTAAAAGAGCTTAAAGTAGTGCTTATATGTATCTTTTCATGCTGTGATTCGCCCTTTGGTCGGTTTTGGTCTTATGGCGATCAGTATCAAAAGGCCGAAAACAATGAAATCGTGGAGGAAATGCATGATTAAAATGCCATGGGACTTTTTGATTGTGAAATCATTATTTCTTATATATACTTTTTTCATAATGCTACTAAGTAATGACTCCTTTTTTTGGTTTTGGAAGTTTTTTTCTGATAATTGAAGTGAGATACGGAAATAATGGGCTGACTCTACTTTATCCAGGCACGTGACTATTCTTAAAATAGCACAAAAAGGGGTAAACCCCGTTATAAGAACCATTTCCTTAGAGGAAGGCTCCTTGTAATGGGCTCCTGTTCATGTAGAATACTCCAGAATATCTAGTGTACCGCGGGAGTATGCAAGCCTTGAAAACCATAGAATACATCTTTTATATAATCTCTTCTTTTGCCCATAAGATGGCGTTGCTCATCATTTCTACATTAAGTATTATTTCACTCCCCTCCCCCCTCACAGAAAATCCTCGCGCACTTGACTTAAAAAAAAGAAAAAGAATAATGGTCAAATCCCCCACCATCTGAACAAATAGAACAGTCAAATTCCCCACTATTCGGTGAAACCATTCCCTGCTAGCAGAGGCTTCTCGCCCGTGGAAGCCTATGCTAGCAGGGAATGAAAACCACTGAATGGTCAAATACCCGCCCCTCGAGTGTGATAAACTACTCAAGTCTTGTTAAATGCCCGGGAATGAGCACCTTTTGGTTTGACTTGTACATTAATACTTTATAACCTCATGCATTTTATTTATTTTGTTTTCATGAGCAGTTTAATTTATAATTTCAATGTGACGTAATTTACTAATACTCAGTCAAATCATTATAAAATATACATTTTATTCCTTTAGATATCAAATTGATGCATCCGGTATACAATAAAAATAATGATGAATACTTAACAATAATTCCACGAGGTCAGTTGAGTGTAATAATTGTTTTATTATATATGGACAATCACTGGATCATGAGAAACATAATATTTATTAGTCCGCTAAATCGCTCGGTCATTTTACATTTTCTGTGCTCGCGGTATATCAGCTGATAGCCCGGGTGATAGCCTACTACTACAACTACTCAGTATAAAATATATGACATGTGCATTGAGTATTGAGATCCAAATGAATTACTAAAAGCACTTTTTAATTACAATCGTATCATTGCATGCGTACGTTCTCTCCAGCCGTTTGAAATACTTCTCATGAGACTATGACGCGCACGCCCTTAATGTCCACCAAAAGACCAATGAGAACTGAAGAGACAACTGTGTTTGGAGTGAGGGCAGGTAACCTTCGAGTTACGCGCTTCGAGTTACGCGCTCTATCACTTCCCCACTGAGCTTGGCCACGCCCAGCGGATAACTCTATAAAACTAACACAACTTAACACGAGTTAAAAAAATGTGTAAATAAAATAAAAAAAAGAAGGAGAACTGCTTTTATTTATAATCATTTTATTTTTTAAAAGAATGAAAAACTTAAACAGCTTAGTGTCATGGATTTAAGTTGTCGCCGTTAACCTAGACCCGCATCGGTCACGATATAGCTTTCGTGTTTTGTCAAATATATACAACCTATATATTTTTAAAGGCCTAAACGGAATTTAAATTATGTTTAATGGGGTGTTTAATAGCTCTATTCTCAAATACACACGGATAAGTTGTCTATTCATTTTGGACTTGGACATCTTTTAATTGTTCCAAAATGTCGAATCCAGGTACGTGATGTCGTAGATGGATGAAGGAGGGAAAAAACGAAAGCGAAAAGCCGGATGTGCAAGCCAAGGCGTCAAATTGGTTCAACAAAGGATCAGTTATCAACGTACTTTATTGGGACGATTATATAAAAACAAAACTAGTATTGTTTTCGAAATCTAAAAAAAAAATATTCATAGAGTAATCCGATGCAGCGTTTATTATCTGTCACAAAGCAGTGACAGGCACGTTGTTCTGCTTTTCGAGATTAATAATTTTGAACATTGTTCATCATTAATTCATGGAAAGAAGAACATTTGAAATGTTTGAAGTGAAATGGTTTTTCCTAATTCTTTAAAAAACAAAATATATATATTAAGATAAGCAGTTTTTTCTCCTTTTTTTATTTCATTTGAGTTTTTATTTTATTTTCTGTTGTTTCGTAAAAATTCTTCTTCGCGTCTCCTGACAAGCATTTCGTTTCCTGCTAGTGGATCTACCCCAAAGTGACACTCTGTTGTTATTTGTCCACCTGCAGCGGTATACAAGCGTACTGCTTCATCTGCAGTAGGTACCAAAATGTCATCAACTGGGTTAAGCCTGTTGGTATTATTTGCTACAATATTTGGTATCCTGTTGTTTCTACCTGTAGTAGCACAAAAAATACAGACCGTTAGTTTAATAGTCATGATACGATTTCAATACTTATTCCAATAACTTTATTTTACTTGGGCATATCTCCCAGGTACCCCAGCAACGGATTCAAAGGGATTTTTTCTCAGATTCATATACAGTTCAGTTTGATGAAAATAAAGGAAAAATGTGCACTTGCTATATTCATCTTAAAAATTATGAATACAACACAAATGATAATGTTAACTGTAATTTTAATAATGTAATTGGAACTAAAAAAGAAGTGAGAAAGTCAAAACGAAATCACAATATAATGGGAATAAGATGAAAAGTGAAGTGGAAATAGTAATAAAATTAAGCATCCATCTACATAACTTTTACATAAACAAACCTTCAATGGAATGTGAATTCCACGCAGCCATCACCCTTTCTAATCCAACTTCTACAACATTCAATGTTATAAAAGAAATGCAAAATTGTTCAAACGGGTCCAAGCGGTTGATTAGTAGGCCATTTTCCATCCTTACTAATACCTCCTTTATTGGATAAATAACACGCTGATTAACTTCAGGCCACTTTCCTTCTGCTGGTAAATTCTGTTATAAAACAAAAGCCACAATCAAAATGATTTTTTGATTAATTAATGATTAGAATGCCTAAATTAAAGTTACATGCATGCTAGAGTGCTTACACTATATCACTCAACTGGAACAGCTTTAATAACAATACACAAGGGAAATCAAATACTCAAAACCATAGAAAGTTAATATTTTATTCATTGTGTATTGTTACTAAAGCTGTTTCAGTTGAGTGATAGTCACTAATAGTCAATAAATAAAAACTATTAGTTAGTAACTATTTAGATTTTATTTCATGGACATAGTGTAAGCACTCTATTATGATGATATATAGCAGCAGGTAAAATACCTTTCGTGAAGTTGTCTGGATGTATGGCCTGCACGCTTGATTCTGCCTATGAGATTTTAACATATCTTGCACATATAGCATAAGGCATGCCTTAGATCCATGGTCAACTCTAACAGTATCCCATATACCTTCATTAATGAGTACATCTCTGTTGGGGCAAATTATCAATAGTCAAAACACAGGCATTACAAACAGAATTTTGATATTTATAATAATTAATATTAACTTTTAATAATACTTGAATGGCAAATATACAAATTTGAAAAATTAAAGTTTAAATGATTCTAAAATATATATTATTTTGATATATTTAGAGTAATTCAATGTTATTATATATCTCCTTATATCATTCCCTACCACCCAAACTTGGGTGGGGATGTGCTGCCCGATCCTCAAAACCCTGACCCTATCCCAGACCTAAACTTTGAAATTTTAAATCTCGCTCATATTATTACGCAGACTTAAATGACCAAAACCTATAACCCCATCACAGACAAAAACATACCCTAGCTGTACCAGACAAAATGTCAAAAATGATATCCTACCCCAGACTGAAAAGCCCCAAAAAGCTACCCTATCGGGCCTTATCTCTTAGCAGTGTCGTCTTTTCTATTTTCAATTTTCATCATTCTTATCATCTTACATTACTCTCGTTTTAATTGTCTTCCCTTTTTAACGCATTCAAACGACAAATCCGCCGACAAATTGTAATTTATTCGGACTAATAAATATATCATCTCAATGTACCTGAAGTGGGAATATATTACCATCGCATTTTTCTTTGGCATACCAAACAATCTAATGACTTTTGAGCTGTGACCACCATTTAAAGCATACAAAATACACCCATACATGACAAGTTTCTCATTCTGATCACAGTGCAATTTGTGGCCATGGTAAAGTGCTTGATAGGGGACGGGATTTTGTCTTCGCACAATATCTGCCGTTCTCCTTGCATGGTCTGTTGGATTTACGCGTCGTAGTGACTTGGAAATCTGATTTCCACTGAAATTATATCCTTTGCTACGCACATACCCAGTCATTAATTTACGTCCATACGTCGGACCGACCTATTAAATGGATAAAATCCATAAATTAATAAATGTAACGGACACAATTATTTAGTTGGTCATTGATCGAAACTGATCATGATTCTGAACTATAAAAAAAATGAATCTAAAATGAATACCTCATTCACACATCCTTGCATGATTTGATCTAGGTCTGCATCGGCTACTTTCTTCAGTCCATGCTTTGAGCATATTAGTCGAATATTTCTGTCAGAAAACCCTGTACGTATTTGTGGAAACTTCTCTTTGAAAAGTTGACTGATTTGCTGATAGGTCAAGTTATTTTGGCGACACTCTTGTATATACTCAATATTTTCTTCCAATATCTCCATAATTTTAGAAAGATTCAATTCGTGAATACAGACAAAAGGCAGACACACACTTGCACGAGTCGCTCCCAGTTCACTCTCGGTTTGGATTTTTTTAGCTCAAAGGTCCGACGCTAGCGCTAGACAAATCAAATAAACCGAGGAGCCATTATATGGAAGCTCTTACAATAGAATAATAGCCTAATGTAAGAGCTTGTTTGGCGGAGAATAAGATCAACGAACCCACTTTACACGTAAAAGATATTTAAAAGATACCCCTATATTTGCTATACGGGTATGTGACGTGCCGCCCTATAGGGTATGGTTTTTCGGCTTTTAGGTCTGCATGCGCATGGGATAGGGTATACTTTTTTGACATTTAGTCTGGGATAGGGTATGGATTTTGTATGGAATAGGGTAAATGTTTTGGCTGGTAAAGGGTTTCGATGGTGTTTTAGTCTGAAATAGGCTACGCTTTCCACTGGAACTAAAACGATGTAAATTTAATTGAAAAACTGTTCTTTTTAGTCCTAGATAAGGTGTATAATTCTTAGGTTTAGTCTGGAATAGGGTGTATAATTCTTAGGTTTAGTCTGGAATAGGGTGTATAATTCTTAGGTTTAGTCTGGAATAGGGTGTATAATTCTTAGCTTTAGTCTGGGATAGGGTATGAAAAATCGAAATTTTAGGTCTGGGATAGGGTCATGGTTTTGAGGTCCCCGCGACACACCCCTAACAAACTTGGGGGGAAGTGCACCCCGAGGCCCTGATCCCAGATTGAAAAGGAAAAAATGTGAAAAATGCCAAAAAAGAAAAGGGAAAAGATAAAATAAAAACTGAAAAAATGGTCAATGCATGTACTTCGTTAACTGACCTAAAAACAAAATACGTTCCTCGACAAAACTAACGTTTTTTGATGATTTTCTCAGATAATTTTCTCAGCTTGTCCTCCGGCAGTGTTTCTCAGATTGTAGCTTGAAATGTCTGGGTTGTTGAGAGATGCAGTGCAGCAAGGTCGTTTGGTTGTAATAGAGAGTTGCAAAGACATTAATGTGGAATGTAGCCGGTACTATTAAATATCGCCCTCTGCAAATTTGTTTTTCGAGCTTTTTGAAGTTTCTGTCTCCTCGCGTCCTACCACCTCTAGGTAACACGGGTGCCGTAATCCCCTCGGAAATGCAGAGAGGACTGTACTAATAAACCATAGTTATTAACTATGAATTAACTACAGTGTGCTTAATATAAATGGATAGCTTTATTGGATTATCAATATTTTAAAGCATGAATGAATCCATAAATGGGGTTTAAGAGCAGCAAATTCCATGTTTTAAGCGGTGAGGGAGAGGGTTAACTGAATAGACTTTTAATCGGAGTAAATTCATCGTAATCATCTACAATTGGCACGCACGTGCACACTAGTCTAGACCTAGACTGGACTGAACTGGAAGGCTAGGCTAGACTCAGTACCTGCGTGAGAAACTGTGGATAACTTGAGATGGCGTTTGTAAACGTAAAATTTGGCGAAAGAAGAGTGAAACTCCGCGAAAGTTCACTCACAGTAAGGAATCTTTCTCTAGTTTTCAAGTTAGAACCAAATTCGATTTATCTTACGTCAGAAGATGAAGAAATAGTCGTCACTGACGAGAACGGTCTGTTCGAGGTGAATGCCGCTGTTAATAACTACCTTCTTCATGGAGATCCAGTTCAGGCAACAAACACCAATGTCCAATCAAGCCAAGTTCCTGCATTCATGCCGCGATCACGACTTAACCCACCACCTACAGCTAGGCCAAGGTTCGCAGCACAATATCAGGCCAGTGGCTCGACGTCTATCACTAGTAGTAGTACTACTAGTACTGCTGCCAACGTCCCATGGCCAAGAAAGCAAAAGTCGAACGCTTGGAAAAAGGCATTCATTCACGTTCATGCAGACGAAAATCAGAGAGTAACAGAGAAGTGTCAGCTACATATTCCACTTTCTGAAGAGACGGCAGGAGTTGAGGCGATCAAAACCATGTTGAAGGAGCAGATTGGGTCCGATGTAGAGCTCTTAGACAGCAAATTCTTGCCAATCGTGGAGAGCGAACTTACAAAAGGTATTTTTGTGTAAATATTACTAATAATTTAAGTAAAATGCTTATTGAATTCTAAAGAGTCAATTTTTAGTTTGAATCTGACGGCTCTATATATCAGTTCAAGTCAGTCATACTCTAAATGTATAAAAGGGCAAACCCGTAGTTACTAAAAGGCGCAATGAGCTACAATGATCTACAATGAGCTACAATGATCTACAATGAGCTACAATGATCTACAATGACCTACAATGATCTACAATGACCTAAATGATCTACAATGACCTTCACAATGGTATCCGGTTGTTTCGCTACTTCGCACTTTCGCTACTAGTACTTTTGCTACTGAAAAAGAAAAGTCCTTTCGCTACTACTTTACAAAGTGTCCGACTCATATAACATTGATTAAACCTCACGTCTATCCTGTGGCCCATTAAACATTTGTTTTCATAGAGCATATTAAAGATGAAAATGAAACATTTAAGAGTGATAGTCAGCAAAAACCAGACATTTTCGCAAATTCGTGGCAAGACTTAAAAATAAGATTTCGCTCATATTTTAACCATAGGTAGGCCCTGATGTAAGAAGAACTGCTATGTATTTAGTTTTGTAAAATACCGCTTAGTTTTCGTGATATTCGAAAAAATAGGTTTTCGGCTAAATTCGCTAATTTTCGACCGATAATTTATACCAGATTTAAAAGCTTGTCGCAAGCAAACTAAATAATGTATCGTTGTTTAAAGACCACAGAATTATTAAATAGTATTTAAAGTAACATTTTGAAGGCTTTTATGAACTTTCATAAAATCCTTCTATTTTAAATAAATTTATTTTTAGGGGACACTTTTAATCTCTCTAAAAGTAGGGTGAATATAATCAAAGTTTTTTCCATGTGCTACGCAAAAATTTTACCAAAAAAAAACACCTCAAGGGTAAGTTTAAATAATGGCCTTTACGAAACAAGTAAAATTGGTTTGGGGAAATGCACTTTTCGTGTTGTATTACACTCTCGAAGTTGTAGAAAAGTTGTAAATTTCATGTATCGGCATGATTAATGTAATTTGCATATATTAAACTTATTTCGAATTTAAAGCGGCTTCGTGTTAACTTCCAAGAAAGAAAACGATTTTGAAGACTAAAAAGAAGTTTATACTGCCATTTTAAAATAAATTATACGTATTATTAATTAAATAGAAACCAAGAAGTGATTTTATTCAAATCATATCCGTCCGTCAATTCTCTGCTCTCGAATCACATATTGTTTTTAATAAAAAAAAACAGCAGGAAAAATGCTATAAACATTAGGTTTCACTTGTAATTCTAACCTAGATGAAGTTTAGAAACTGTTGTATCATTTATTATTATTATTATCATCGATGCTGTCATAATATATTTTAACAATTGTACATTTTAATAGCGCTTGACGCCGTATGAAATTGACAAGTAATTGTTTGCTATTAGCCGCTTTGATTTTGTTCGCATCGTTGCCAACTTTATCGATCATAATTTGATAAAAACGTGCTTAAAACAACATCATAATGGTCAAAAACCATAACCAGTGGAAAGACAAAAGAATAATCTGTCACATGAAGCAGATGAAGAGGAGTTGAAGTCATTTTCTGCAACTGAACAAGATATGTCGACACACCATCTTCGTCACAAGTAAGAACTAGCAACGGAGAAATATTTTCAAACTGATCATAACAAAATGACATCGGATCTTTGCTGGACATTGAGTTACATGGACATAATTAGTACAAATCAAACTACATATTTTAATAGTACAAATAAATATTGTATTATTCTTACTCTGTTGTTTTAAGGCCTTTTAATTTTGTATCATTACTTATTGAACTTCTCCTAGATGTATTACTAATTATATTCTGCTATACTTTATGATTCGTACGCTTTCTACACATGTTTTCAGTTGTTTAAATTCGTACGAAATACGACTATGTTTCGAAATCTAAGGGGTGGACCATTAGAAGTTGGGGGAGGGGGGGTGGCAATTCCCAAAATAAAAAACGTGCAAGGCCAATGTGCCCCCCAAAAAAATCCTACACAGAGCAAAGTGAAAAAAAAAAAAACGTGCAGAACCTTGAGGGGTAGCGAATGCTAAAATTTTAAAATCCGAGCCTGAGATTCTAGAAATATATCAGCTCATGCATTTATTGTATTTAAAAATTCTAGACTCCGAGACATTAAAAACACGAAAATCCGAGACTTTGAGGCATCAAAAACACGAAAATCCGAGACTTTGAAACATCAAAAACACAAAAATCTTAGACTTACGCTCTTTGTCCAAGTCGACCTCGGTGTGTTTTCCCGACAACTGGAAAAAATGAACAAATCGCCCGAAAGTTAACTGAGCAAAGTCGCAAAGTAACTGCGAAAATCACGGGTAAACGAAAATCACGAAAACACGAAAATTCCGAGACTTTGAGGCATCAAAAACACGAAAAATTCGAGACTTTCAGGCATCAAAAACACGAAAATCCGAAACTTCACGGAAATCCGAGACTTTGAGGCATCAAAAACACGAAAATTACTTACGCTCTTTGTATCAGTATACAAAATATACCAAGACAGTATACAAAATATACCAAGACAAAGACTTGCCCCAAGTCGACCTCGGTGTGTTTTCCCGACAAAAAGTGAACAAATCGCCCGAAAGTTAACTGAGCAAAGTCGCGAAGTACCTGCGCGTTGCACCGGACTAATAAATAAAACGGAAAAACGGACTTTTCAAAAGTTTAACCAAAACACAAACAGTTGTTTTTGCTTTGAATTTCAGAGAACAAAATTCTGTAAAAAAAAAACAAACATGCAAGACCTCTCTGGTCGAAAAAAAAATCTTGCACAACCCGTGCGGCAGAAAAAAATAACCTACACAAAAATATTGCCACCCCCCCTCCCCCAACTTCTAATGGTCCACCCCTAATTACGCATGCAAATTCAAAGGTCACGCAACATCTTGCGTTACTCGTATTTAAAAGATACACCACAAACGATAGTTTATAAGCTTAGTTTATTTATTTGTCAGAAATATTGCTAGTAAAAACGTTTAAAAACTATATATAGAAGTGACAGGAGAAAGAAACAGCTAGAACTTACGTCCCAATTGAATATCCTACTCCTGGTTATATATATAAAAATACTATCAAATGCAACAAAATATTTAGCTATTAAATCAAGAAATACTGTAAAAAAAAACTATTGGAAAAGTTTAATTTGGGTTTATTTTTGTGCACTTCGTCTAGTTCTTTGAAAGCATTAGCGCGAGTTAATTAAACATTACTTGTCAATTTCATACGGCGTCAAGCGCTTTTAAAATGTACAATTGTTAAAATACATAATGACAGCATCGAGTATTGTATTAATAATAAATAATACAACAGTTTCTAAACTTCATCTAGGTTAGAATTACAAGTAAAACCTAATGTTTATAGCATTTTTCCTGCTGTTTTTTTTTTTTAAATAACAATATGTGATTCGAGAGCAGAGAATTGACGGACGGATATGATTTGAATAAAATCACTTCTTGGTTTCTATTTAATTAATAATACGTATAATTTATTTTAAAATGGCAGTATAAACTTCTTTTTAGTCTTCAAAATCGTTTTCTTTCTTGGAAGTTAACACGAAGCCGCTTTAAATTCGAAATAAGTTTAATATATGCAAATTACATTAATCATGCCGATACATGAAATTTACAACTTTTCTACAACTTCGAGAGTGTAATACAACACGAAAAGTGCATTTCCCCAAACCAATTTTACTTGTTTCGTAAAGGCCATTATTTAAACTTACCCTTGAGGTGTTTTTTTTTTGGTAAAATTTTTGCGTAGCACATGGAAAAAACTTTGATTATATTCACCCTACTTTTAGAGAGATTAAAAATGTCCCCTAAAAATAAATTTATTTAAAATAGAAGGATTTTATGAAAGTTCATAAAAGCCTTCAAAATGTTACTTTAAATACTATTTAATAATTCTGTGGTCTTTAAACAACGATACATTATTTAGTTTGCTTGTGACAAGCTTTTAAACTGGTATAAATTATCGGTCGAAAATTAGCGAATTTAGCCGAAAACCTATTTTTTCGAATATCTCGAAAACTAAGCGGTATTTTACAAAACTAAATACATAGCAGTTCTTCTTACATCAGGGCCTACCTATGGTTAAAATATGAGCGAAATCTAGTTTTCAAGTCTTGCCGCGTTATGTTTGATTTTTGCTGACTATCACTCTTAAGTGACTTCGCAGTCTGATGTCAAGACTTGAGAAGTATTTCAACGCCGTGAACTAGAATGAAATTTTTCCGGCGGTTCGACCAAGAGTGCTTTGGCCTCAATTAAAACTATAAGTGAGTATATTCAATAAGTGTTTTAACATAAAACATAGTTGTGCTTCTATTTGCTTTGCATAAACGTTATAAAATTTGCTAAAGCCTTTTTCCCAAATATAAATGCTAATATATACAAACAGTTTAAAAACATCATCAATTGTGGAAGTCAATCAACTGATTGAAATCGACTACGGGCTGTAAATATCAAATGTTTATTACTGATGATTATCAAAAATTCTTTTGATAATTACCACAATATCACATTATTATAACTCCACCAGCTTCAAAGCAACTATTTAACTATCAAACTTTGAGATATTTATTGATTCTGTGGGGAAGTAGCGAACGAACCATTGACAAGTAGCGAAAGGACTTTTTCAGTAGCGAAAGTACTGGTAGCGAAAGTGCGAAGTAGCGAAACGACTGGTAATCCATTTTCAGATATTTTTATTCTGTAAATATTACCTGTCGGCGGTCACAGCTGTAATTGGAAATATTAAAATATACTCATCTATCTATTATTACCTATCCTCAGTCAAATGGGTTGAGTGAAAAGGCAGTCCAAACTGTAAAGAGGATCCTAAAGAAATCAAATGACCCATATTTAGGACTTCTTGAATACAGAAACACACCAGTGACAGGTATGGATTACACACCATCACAATTGTTAATGGGTCGAGTTGCAAGAACGAACATTCCGATCTCGCCCAAATTATTGTATCCAAAGATTGTTACAGATGCACATGATCAGTTAAGAAATTGTCAAGAAAGGCAGAAATTCTTCTATGACAAGCAAGCAAAGAAACTTCCAGTTCTTAACGAGAATGACACTGTACGCATCGAAAGAAACAAGAAATGGATTCCCGCAATAGGTACAGCCAAAGTGCAAACCCCGAGATCATTCATTGTGACCACATCCAATGACTCTCATAAAGACTAGTGAAGACCCACCTGAGATAACTGGACCAATACCAGACCTACCTAATGAAGTTGGACCTGAAGTCAACATTGACAGACCAACTCAAATGCTACCCTTACCACATGATGATGGAAGCAGTGAACCTGGTCCTACACTCAGAAGATCATCAAGAATCAGAGGACAACCAGCATGGTTTACAGACTATCACATGTAACACTTCATAGACATTATAAGGATTGTTAAAACGTTGTATTAAAAAAACTTTATATTGAGTTATTTGAAACATTAACTTTATTCCTAAAAGAAGGGAAATGTAATGTTTGTTAATGTATGCTAATTTATGCATCACGTGACTAGACACCTCGTGTAAGAATTATTACTTCAACAAAGACACAGTTCGCACTTACAGAACCTGTTGTGTAGTTTCTTTATTTAATACTTGTACACAGTACAATACATGACAGTCAACAAGGAGGTCTGTAACATTGAAATGTGTAGTAAACCCATCAAAATTACTTGAAATTATCTTTGTATGATTACAAATAAATAACAAACAATCCATGAAAAATTACTATGCCGTTTTTCTTGATAATAAGCTTAAGCTTAAATTGTCAAGAAAGTGATTAAAAATTTGTGGAAAATTTGTAGACGCACTATAAAACTCTTCAGTTTTATAAATTATAAAAAATAAATTCTAAATATATACGGTATTCATCATCCATTTCCTGTGGCTGTATTTATCAACAGAATAGAAGCTTAGTGATATTTAAAAGATTCACTAACCTCTAGATCTACGATTCGTAGGGCCATTCGTTCTGGTTTCATGTGTTTAAGCTCGCAGTTGTCCCAGAAACATTACTGCTTGGAATCAAGTACCAATTCGAGAAAATCGTAGTTTTCGTTGACGAGTTTTCTGATCCTATGATCACTAAATACTAGGAAATCATGTTGTTCCACCATGTCTTTTTCAGTCCATCGATCCATGAAGGATGAAAGCCGCCATCTTCTACTTGGTAACCAGGTCTCTTTTCAAATCATACCATGCCTACCCCATTCGGGTTTTGCTTGCCTTAGTACCCCCACCCACAGATTCTGGTTGACAAACTCATTGACAGTCCCTACCCCCCTGAGGCTGGTTGTGTGTCCATTATCTCAGACCTAATTTCGACGTATAATCTTAAGTTCGAAAACTAGCCCTAAAAGGTACGTTGCCGGTTCGAGACCCTAAAAGGTACGCGAGGGTCTTATTTTCGATCCTAAAATTAAAGGTCCGTCGAGCACCCCTTACATTTTCTTTTCTCGTTGAAAAGCTCATAGACTGTCCCTACCCCCCTGAGGCTGGTTGTGTGTCCATTATCTCAGACCTAATTTCGACTTATCAAATTGAATTTGAATTCGATAAATTAGCATAAATTCCAATTTTCTATTGTCACTTCAACAATCAAAATTCACTTGATTTTTCGATCTTTGAAATGAAAAGAGGTAGGGAAATTTTAATAGATAATAATAACACAAAAATAAGAATTTAGTACTATATTTTCAAATTTGACTTTTATGTTGAAAATCATATTTGACAATAAGGGCAAAACTTGTAATAACCATTTTAATCTAAGAAACTGAAATTTACCCCCTTTTTCTATTTGTAAAATTAAAATAGGTAAGTAAATTCCGAGTTAGCAGATTAAGATTAAAACACGGAAGTTGTACAATATATTTCAATTTCGATTTTTAAAACGAAATTTGTTATACCGATTTGATGAAATTTTTAAGAATCAAATGCGAAATCTATCCGAAATCTAGAATTGCCGGAAATTTTCACTGATTATTCTACAGCCAGCAAGTGCGTGTATTTGACGGTAAAGCACAAATTAGAAGTCTCCCTTTTAATATTCAAACTGAGTGTACAGCATTGAATAGACGATTACGAAATGCCATAAACAATCAAAAACAGCCGACGAAAAGAGAGTTTCAAATGCTACATTAAGCGCGAGCATTGGTTTTGACAGACATGTTAGCGAGCAAAAAGTAAGGAAATGTAAGTATATTTCCAAAACCTGACAAGAAACTAAACAAACGAAATCCTTTTCAGCCCAACATGAATGTAAAATAACTTTAACATACCTCAAGATAGCTGTTAAAAAATGCTGTGTTTTTCTCTTTTTAATTTGTAAACAACATGGCGTTGAGTTGAGCTGGATTCACTGTGTCTATATTCCTTTCTAAAAGCTCATTTTCGTTTCTTTGACGTTGAAATATATCAATAAAACGTTTTGTCTTTACATTTCAATTTGAAATGATGGAGAAAACTTCAACAAAGTTGAACAGTTAACAGTTTTTTTATATATTTTATTGATTTTTTGATAGTTTTTTACACTTACATAAACACAATTACAAAACACTGAAAAAGTACATAAATTAAATATAACGTTTTTTGGCTAATTCGTTATTAAATTATATTGACTAAATTATGAATTAAGCTTTGGATTTTCTCATATTTTTTCAAATGAGTGTATAGCTTGTTGTTATTTTTTGCAATGATGTATTCGATTTTTTCATAGTCTATTAGATTTATTTGATAATATTTAATGACAGGAAGTAACTGTTTTTGTTTGCAATTATAAAGTACATATTTATATAGTAAAAATAAGAAACCGGGTGTCTGTAAAACCCGGAACGTGCCCGGAAAACCACGGAATACCCCCGGAACACCCCAGAAAAGTTAATATTTATAAAATAAAAAAATAAAAAAAGGAAAAAAAGAAAAGAAAAGAAAGAAAAGAAAGTAAAAAAAAGAAAATTAAAGATAAATGAATGTACACAAAGTGGAATTTGATAGTTTTTGATATTCATTTATTCATTCATATGTAATGTATTTGAACATTGATTAAAATTAAAATCAAATATTTATTCATGCATATTTAAATCCATATCTATTCTCACTGGGGAAATACGCACAAAAAAGCCCAATTTAATTTCAAAAGACGGTTATAAATACTCAGCGTGGCTCGGGGGAATGCGTTACGTAACCCTAATCCCTAGTCCTCTATATAAGCAGCTCGTTCTAGGGTTTATTTCAGATTTCAGTGAAATTGGCGCAAAACTCCTCGAGAAGCCTTTTCACTCGTAGTTCTGATATTCATCGCTGCGCCGCCTATCGTACGTTATGGCCCAAGTTCCCAGAGCGCCTGACCAGGCGGGAGTACAAGCCGCTCTTGACCATGACCCAGCTCAACCAGTGGTTCAACCACAAGCACAGCCAGATGTTCCACCCCAAGCTCAACCGCCAGGACAACCTCTGCCTCAAGAACCGGTAGCCCAAGCAGCGGCCCAGGTAAAACTTGTACTTTTAGGCGACTTTCCCTATTATGTTGTACTTTTTCTGTAAGGTGGCGACTAAAAAACTTTTAGAATAATTCACTTTGGTTATCTAAAAGCGACAGGGGTGACCTCGCTAAGAACGTTTTAACTTTTTGTTACTAGTTTTGTATGTTTTACAGCGACAGGGATGACCTCGCTGGAATGTTTTTTAGCCCTAGTTTTGTATGTTTTACAGCGACAGGGGTGACCTCGCTGGAATGTTTTTAGCCCTAGTTTTTGTATGTTTAACAGCGACAGGGGTGACCTCGCTGGAATGTTTTTAGCCCTAGTTTTGTATGTTTTACAGCGACAGGGGTGACCTCGCTGGAATGTTTTTAGCCCTAGTTTTGTATGTTTTACAGCGACAGGGGTGACCTCGCTGGAATGTTTTTAGCCCTAGTTTTGTATGTTTTACAGCGACAGGGGTGGCCTCGCTGGAATGTTTTTAGCCCTAGTTTTGTATGTTTTACAGCGACAGGGGTGACCTCGCTGGAATGTTTTTAGCCACTAGTTTTGTATGTTTTACAGCGACAGGGGTGACCTCGCTGGAATGTTTTTAGCCACTAGTTTTGTATGTTTTACAGCGACAGGGGTGACCTCGCTGGAATGTTTTTAGCCCTAGTTTTGTATGTTTAACAGCGACAGGCGTGTTCTCGCTGGAATGTTTTTAGTCCTAGTTTTGTATGTTTTACAGCGACAGGGGTGACCTCGCTGGAATGTTTTTAGCCCTAGTTTTGTATGTTTTACAGCGACAGGGGTGGCCTCGCTGGAATGTTTTTAGCCCTAGTTTTGTATGTTTTACAGCGACAGGGGTGGCCTCGCTGGAATGTTTTTAGCCCTAGTTTTGTATGTTTTACAGCGACAGGGGTGACCTCGCTGGAATGTTTTTAGCCACTAGTTTTGTATGTTTTACAGCGACAGGGGTGACCTCGCTGGAATGTTTTTAGCCACTAGTTTTGTATGTTTTACAGCGACAGGGGTGACCTCGCTGGAATGTTTTTAGCCCTAGTTTTGTATGTTTAACAGCGACAGGCGTGTTCTCGCTGGAATGTTTTTAGTCCTAGTTTTGTATGTTTTACAGCGACAGGGGTGACCTCGCTGGAATGTTTTTAGCCCTAGTTTTGTATGTTTAACAGCGACAGGGGTGACCTCGCTGGAATGTTTTTAGCTCTAGTTTTGTATGTTTTACAGCGACAGGGGTGAACTCACTGGAATGTTTTTAGGCACTAGTTTTGTATGTTTTACTGCGGCGACAGGGGTGACCTCGCTGGAATGTTTTAGTTTTCTGCTACTAGTTTAGTTCAATAACAGCGACAGGGGTGACCTCGCTGGAATGTTTTTAGCTCAAGTTTTGTATGTTTAACAGAGACAGGGGTGACCTCGCTAGGAATATTCTAAATTTGTCACTAGTTGATATAAAAGACATTTTAAAAGTTTTTAAAAGGTGATCTCAGTTAGGCAAGGGGTGCAAGTCAAAGATGAAATGTTGACTAAACGTTTGCACTATCAAATGTTTAATAATGTCATTAACTAAGACTAGCACAAATTTGTCAACATTTTGCATCCTTTACTTCTACAATTTGTAATAACGCTAATTAAGTAATCCTACTCCCTTTGTTCTCGGTTATAAATCGGCTTAAGTCGGACAAGTGAAATGATTCTTTTGTAAACCGTTCAGAACTTTAACTAATCAGTCGTTTAAAAAACCTACCAGAACTATCAATGTCGATGATTTATTCGAATTATGTCTATTTTGAATAATTTGCGGGCTGTAAGTAAATGTCAAAAAGACAATAGGATTCTGTGCAATGGTTTTTAGCTCTAGCTTTGTTTACAGTGATAGGCTAGGGGTGACCTCGCTGGAATCTTTTTTTTAGTGTTTTATTTGTTGCTATACTTATGTTTAGCAAAGCGACAAGGATGAACTCGCTGAAATAATTTACCCTTTGTTACTCGCGGGATTTTTATGCCGTTTTGTTCGAGGGATAATAAGGGACAGTAAGCCCCGGTTGTTGGTTGTCCCCTTGTGTCATGCCCCATGTCCTTATGTTTGCGTTTCTCTTTTGCCAGGACCCTATTGAGACCCTTTCCTCAAGACTTGATTCCCTCCAGAAACAGGTGGCCACTAACAGCGTTGAGCACGCGCTGGACACCGTACGCCAATTGGCAAACCGGCCTCGCCCACTAGTAGATAATTGTACACTCTTGGCGGCCCTAGAGCAACTGTCGGATGTGGCTAGAGAGGCAGGCCATGAAGAAAGGAAAAAGTTCGACGCCATTCTTCGTCAGCGTAAGCCGCTCTCTAAAGATGATCGCCTTGCCTCTGTTGTTATCCAACTGTTAGGCGATAAGGAAGAGAAGCAGGTGGCAATGCAGATCCAAAAGCTACTTAAATCCACGGCGCCCCAGGTCCCTACTCACACACGCGGGGAATTCCACCCTTACCAACGGCCTGCACAAGGGAACTTTGTAGCACCACGCCCTCTCATGGGCCCTAGATTCAGAGGAGCGCCACGGGGAAACCTGCCCTCGCGTAACCGCTGTTTCTCATGCGGGGGTTTTGGGCATTTCGCCCGCAATTGCCAAAACCGAGCCTGAATATCAGTGTTGTTTTTTGGATTGATAACGTTTGCTTTACATGAGTGAGTGTCTATTTTGTGTTGGAGTGGAATTAAAACTTTGACATACCTAATTTGTCTTATGTGTGATTTTTTCGTTAGTACCCAGGGAATCCCCAGGATAGGTCAATGTTGGTTACTATATTTTTTGCTTATTCGCTTATGGCTTAACGCTTGCAAAACTAAAAAGTTATGCCAAAATTTAACATAAGGGTATATGTATTTTATAAGCATGTTACAAAGTGGTAGCTTGTAATTAATATATAGTTTTCTGAGATATCAGCTTTAAAATTTCAGGGGAAAGCTCTATTGAACCCATCCCCCGTTCTGCATTTAAAAGTTTAAGGCCTGGTCTACTGTTTTCAAACAAAATGTTATGTATATTGTTAACACTTAGCACACTTGTAGAATTCACGTTAAAATATGTATATACCTTTTTTTTTTTGAAATGTGGCTACGAGTTTTAACGTCGCTTAAGACTATTTATTTTTAGACAATACTTTTTTCGTATTGAAGCTGTGAGCGCCAAAAACTAATTTCTTGAAGAACGGCTGTTGTACAAGGCCTAAAATCTATTTATTCAGAAAGTTTAACTTGTAAAGACTGATGAAAGTGGAGCCAAAGTGTTAACCCAAAGCAAAAATTTGAATTGAAAATGAGGTTTAGGCCTTTATTTGCTTATTTCCCATACCTTTTCTTTAAAAAATGCCTGAAAAAGCTGCATTCTAACACAAATTCAACAAAACATCTTTGTACAATTGAAAATACCGCTTTAAACAGGCATGTTATCTTAGTACATTAGTTTCTAACTGTTTAAAAAGGGTTTTTGAGTGTTAACCCAAAACGAAAATTGAGATTAAAACTCATGCAAAAGTCTAGTTTTTGGCGCTTTTTGCCAACATTGCTTGTCATTGAAAAAGATATCCTTTTAAACTTGCACTTTAAAAACTTTAAATATTACGTGAAAAAGGTCACGTGACTTATTTTTAGCTTCAAAATCCAATTGAGAATAATACTTGAACTGGTTTTAAAAAGAATACTGTTTGAGGCGTATTTTGATATTTATGTACGTTATTTTACTGAGTGTGTAACAATTCGCAGTCGCATATTTTTCTTTCTATTGGTATGACGTCATAGACCACGTGATTAGCATAAAATAACAGGAAAATACTAATAAGTACAGACCTAATTAAAATTTGTGAACAGAAAGTTTAACGAACATATATTATTAAAAAAAAAAAAAAAAAAAATTAACGCTTAAAATTAGTCTCCCGTTGCGAAGTCTCCTCGATGGGGTTATCTAATACCCTTCATTACTCTGTCCCTGGACGGGGTATTTCGGGGTTGCTTCGCTCGGGGGTTCACCCTTCCAGTTTAATTCGCATTTTTTCGCTAGTCGTTTTGACTTTCAGTTTCGCCTTTGTTTTTCAGCCTCCTTGCAAACGCACGAAGTTCAGTGATTTTTCTCCAGACAACATAGTCCCCAGAACTGATCGTATTGAATGGGTCGATTGGAAGGGTAACCGCCCGAGCGTAGCAGCCCCGTTACCTTCGCCCGCGATGGTAGCTAGACAACAAGCAAAGGTTTCCGCTCGTGATTTATTATTTAGAGATCCGCATACCTTTGTGGCCGGGGAAATACATAACCATTTGCACTACTGGGAAGAGATCCTCGAGGCTCAACCGAAACGTCAAGAGATTTTGTCTTATATCGAATTTGGAGTAGACGTTCAAGACTTCTTTGTCCCCTTCAAAGGAGACTTCCAGGGCGTTTTGTACGACTCGCCTTTGCCCCCCTCCATAGTATTCCCTAACAATAAAACCTGTGAAGGCTTTGAAACGTTCATCTGCGACACCATTTTGGAACGTTTGGCAAATGGGTCTTTGTCAATTTGGGGAAGGGTTGGCGACAGGTCGCCCCCTCATCTCGTAATGCCTCTCACAGTAGAACCTTCTAAGCCGAGATTATGTCACGACGAGCGGTTCCTTAACCTCTGGATGCGAGACCTGCCACTCAAACTTGATTACATCTCGGACCTACCCAGATACGTCGGCAGAAATCATTTCCAGTCCACCATGGATGATAAGAGTGGTTACGATCATGTCCGCCTTAACGTCAACAGCACATGCTATTTCGGACTGGAATGGATGGGGTGGTATTTTGTGTTTAACACTATCCCTTTCGGTTGGAAAGAAAGTGCGTATATCTATCATACCATTGGTCTGGCCGCCACTAATCATATCCGGTCTCTAGGGGTCCCTTGTAGCCAGTATATAGACGATAGGCATGTTGGCCAGCTGGCCCCACCCTTTCAGCAGAATCTGGCGTCTGAGACATGGTCCTATCTCGAGCTTGCCGAGGCCGCAACCTTCATCTGCGCTGCAACCTTGATCTCACTCGGTTATTTTATTGGCTTGCCGAGGTCATGTCTCATGCCTCAGCGGTCTCTCACGTTTTTGGGTTTTGTTGTCGACTCAACTCGTGGTGCTTTCTTAATCCCGGAGGCAAAAAAGAGGAAATTTGCAGAACTGCGAGAATTCATCTTGGCAAACCGTGCAGTGTCTGTCAGGACCCTACAAAGGTTTGCAGGAAAAGTCACCTCGTTCTCAATCGCAGTACCAGCGGCTCAATTATATGCTCGGGAGATCTACCGCGCCATCTCGGGCTTTACAAAATCCTCACGTTTGGTCAAGATTAGTGGCGCGCTAAGACAGGAACTCACGTACTGGCGTTTTTTAGATGCTTGGAGTGATGTCCTGCCTTGGCCCCAAGAGAAACACCTGACGGTGCGAGTGTTCAGCGATGCGTCTAACTTCGCATGGGGTGGCATCATCGAAGCCCCCGACCAGCCTCGGTTCTCGGTGCGTGATTACTGGTCAGATAACCTTCGCTCTCTACCAATTGCCGTGAAAGAAGCCCGCGCTTTGGTTTCTACCCTCGAAGCGGGAAAATCCATCATCTCCAACTGTCGCCTTGACGTGCACACAGATAACCTAGCTTTCATGCATTCTTGGCATAAACAAGGGGGTAAAAACCGTCAGCTTAACGAGGTCTTGAAGGAGCTCAGCGCAATTCTCTTGGAGGCCAACACTTATGCAGCGTTTCACTTTATCCCTTCAGCAGAGAACCCAGCTGACATGCCCTCCCGTATCCTATCTGACAAGGATTGCATGTTATCGAGGCGTGCTTGGGCCCAGGTGGATAGTCATTTTGGCCCCCACACTCTGGACATGATGTCTTTGGACTCCAACGTCCAAAGAGACTCTTCGGGCAATCCCCTCAAGCATTACACGCCTCATCCGACTCCCCTGTCGTCGGGTGTCAATGTCTTTGCTCAAGCGATTCCGAAAGAAGCCAATCCGTACGTCTTCCCTCCATTTGTTCTGGTAGCCCCCTTACTAAAGTTTCTAGAGGCTTACAGTCCGGCGTTTACCATTGTAGTCCCAAAA
Source organism: Metridium senile (assembly GCA_949775045.1). Taxonomy (NCBI): domain Eukaryota; kingdom Metazoa; phylum Cnidaria; class Anthozoa; order Actiniaria; family Metridiidae; genus Metridium; species Metridium senile. Next base: position 32,800,576 of record OX459095.1, read on the forward strand.
TTGTATCCACTTCCCTTTTGGTGGCCTGTTCTATGCTCACGTGCTTGTTCACATTTACAGCTGGGAAGAAAAGGGGAGGAGAATGTTCTTCTCTTCCCCTCCCCAAGACGCGTCTTCAACTCACGTCCTTTGCAATGGGATTTGTTTGCTTTTAGAATCTACACGCAACGAAGTGTCTAATAGCTATTTATTTGTTTTCTGTTGTTCAATCTACCATAGTGTTTACGCCCCCGCATTTGGAGGCCTGCAGTTCCATGTCCAGATTGTCTTTACCTGAATGACGACTCATTTAATTTTTGCCAAAGATGTGGGTTCAGAAGTGAAAAGATATCGGTAGAGCCGGTAGACCCCTCTGTAATTGACTTGGATGCCATCAACAATCGGCTCTCTGAGCTAGCCAAAAAGAAGGCGAGTAAACCGTACGAGAAACAAAAATCGTCTCTTCATCGCGAACTGTTGGCCGTGCTCGCAGCTCTCCCCACTCCTAAAACCTTACAGTCAGCCGCACCTGGAGATATTCTTAAGTTCTTGGTCTGGAAGGACAAAGCAGGGAAGACTAAGATTCATGTCCCTCAGTGCCTTAGGACTCCTGGCAAGAAATCCTCCTGTGTTTGCCCAACGAGGCTAGCCAGTGGCACGGTGGATAGTATGATAGGAAAACTGCGAGCTATATTTTCTAACGCGGGTCTCGGGGGCGAATGGGACGATCGGCTAGGTATTGGAAACCCAGCTTCGCACCCCTCTGTCAAGGAATATCTGAAAAATGTCAAAGAGGAACAGGCCCAGGCCAGAATTCGGCCTAAGAAGGCGATTCCGATATTCCTTGACAAGATAGAAAGAATAGCTCGTCACATCCTTATGCAACTTAGTATACCGCATACTGCCCCCTTAAATACCTATATTTTTAGCAGAGATCTATGTTTTTTCACACTCGATTTCTTCTCGGGAGACCGAGCGGCCGACCTGGGTAGGGTTATGTCAAGGGAAGCGCTGTGGTTCCCGGATAAGTCAGGAGTTTTGTTCCAGCGATGCTTTGGGAAAACTCTTAGGGGGGACGGCCAAAACACGTTTGCTGTTCGACGTTGTAGTAATAGTTTTTTGTGCCCGGTTAAAAACTTGGAACGCTACTTAGCGTTGTGTCAACTTATAAACATAGACCTTAAGACAGGTTTCCTATTTCGCGCTACTACCGGTAATTCAGTCACTGAAGAACCTTTTACAGGTTCGGCTGTTTATAATAGGCTAAAACTCTACCTTAGAGCGATTAATGCCGACGAAGGGGAGACCCCGCATAGTTCGCGGGCGGGTTGTTCCATTACCCTAACTCTGTTAGGCGTTAAAAAGGGGGATATCTCCGGGCATGTGGGATGGTCCAGTTCTCGGATGGTGGATTTTTACAATGACTTGAGTGACACTCTCAAGCCCAACGCCCCATCGGTAGCTCTAGCTACATGCGTATCTCACGATGCGACCAGGGACGTTTTAGATAATTATAGGGGCCACGTTGATATTTCCATGTTTAAACCTGCTGTTATTTAGAGGGGCAAAGCTAGAAACACGCATAACTCGTCTCTAGTTTTGTACGGTCAATCATTTCAATCAATTAACTTTAAGTTAATTTTAACACGGTAGTCGACGTACTTACGCTGATTCTCAGGCGAGCCGTGTCTATGAAGATTACAATTACATTTACTATTCACAAAATGATAGGAAAAGGTATATAAAAATATGAAATATGGCCGGTATAGTTTTCTCAATTTTGCGCTTTGCCCTTCTGATCACAGTAACGATTTATAGCTTATTTACGAATCGGGTCTAGAGCGGTGTCTTCCCCTTCGTGAACTCTTTATCACCAGGCACCTTTCCTATCTCCAACGGTCCTGTTGTTAGGGGTTCCGAGGCCTACCCCGCTCTAAGCCCGCATATTCTTCATATCTATCATTATGTTTTGGTTATATAAAGATCTAGGACTCGGGTTTATGAAGATTCTGTAATTTCGGAATTAAAAATTGTATTCCAGGTTTGCACGGCTATTGATCTCTTCATTCCGCATTTGATCGCGCTAGTTTTACTTGCAGAACGCGCCTTTACGGTTAGAATATAAAATGTATAGTTGTATTGTCTTTCATTCCGGGAAATCCCATTTTCTTTTGCATGGTCGCTTCTTACAGGGGTATGGTCGCTTTGCTAGAGTTCTGAGTTTTGGGAGGAACCTACATTTTTTGGCTCATTTGGACTGGTTCGCACCCCTTTTAAGCATATTTAATTGCGAGTAGCAAGGTTAACGGGGAACAGTTGCCGAGGACCGATTCTCCCATATCTTAGCCATATAGGTCTGTTGGGCATTGTGTGTGGGTTTACCTGGTGAGAATATAGTACTATTCTCACTGGGGAAATACGCACAAAAAAGCCCAATTTAATTTCAAAAGACGGTTATAAATACTCAGCGTGGCTCGGGGGAATGCGTTACGTAACCCTAATCCCTAGTCCTCTATATAAGCAGCTCGTTCTAGGGTTTATTTCAGATTTCAGTGAAATTGGCGCAAAACACCTCGAGAAGCCGATCACGACCCTCCCGCCTCCCCGCAGCGATGAAACCTCCTCTCCTAAGGCCTAGCCAGGCTTACCCACTCGCGAATGCCTCGGACCGATTCTCCCATATCTTAGCCATATAGGTCTGTTGGGCATTGTGTGTGGGTTTACCTGGTGAGAATATAGTACTATTCATATTTACTTTAATTATTCATATTTATTCATTCCAAGATTTCAAATATAACAACATAAATTGTGAACTTAACATTAGATGTGCTTGCGCATTACAAGCAAAGAACGTGAACAAGAGGTTTATAGGTTTATAAACAATAACATAATATTAATTACAATGAACTGAAACTACCATAAAATATAAAATTAAATATAATAATATAAAAATATTAAATTACTTCAACAACAACCAGTTCTGCAATAATTAGAAGTACAACTCTCGCCTTACCGACACCCCCATATTACGGACACCTCGTTATTACGGACACTAAAATAAATCCCAGCTCCAAAGAAATGATTGAAGATAACTCCCTTTACAGCGGACACTGAATTACCGTCCCGAAGGTGTCCGTTATAACGAGAGTTGACTGTATCCGGATACGTGTAGACAGTATACGATTCGTATACGCTACGTGTGGAGGCAGATATTTATGTATCCGCATAAAAAACATTTGCGGATACAAAAATCTCCGGACTCTGGTGGACGGGGCCTAAAAGTACACACGAGTGACTACGAGTGGAAAAAAAAAATGGGAAAAACATACAAAATATGATGACATCAGATAAAGGAAAAATGTGCAGGTAACAATTGAAATAAATGTGAAATTCAAGAAAATACTCAATTCACGCATTCTAGCAATATTGTCCCTTGTTGTTTATTTGGAATCTAATGGTCACGTAGTCACGCAATCATCAGCCATTAAAGGCCAATCTCTCTACCAGCTATTGAAATAATCCTATAATATATATGTAAATATTTAATTTTAATTTTAATCAATGTTCAAATACATTACATATGAATGAATAAATAAATGAATATCAAAAACTATCAAATTCCACTTTGTGTACAATAATTTATCTTTTTCTTCTTTCTTTTCTTTTCTTTTCTTTTTCTTTTTTTTCTTTTTTAATTTTATAAATATTAACTTTTCTGGGGTGTCCCGGGGGTGTCCCGGGGTGTTCCGGGGTGTTCCGGGCACGTTCCGGGTTTTACAGACACCCTAAGAAACCTTCCATAGTGTTAATGTTGTTAATTATGCACATGTAATACCGGCATGCATTGCAAGTTTGTAAGTGGCCTCGTGTAGATCAAAGATGGCGGATTAAACACAAGTTTGTGTTCACTCATTTTGTTCATCTTAAATCAATACTAAGCAATACTAATCGAACCCAATCAACATGGAGGCACTGGCCGGATATTAAACTTCAAACCATGACTTCGTCAACTGGTCATTTTCGTTTACCGCCTCAATTAGACGTGAATTCGGGAAATATATCCGAAAACTACAAGCGATGGAAACGACAAGTCGAGGTGTATTTAGCAGCTTCTGGCGCCACTGGAAAAGACAAGAAAGTACAAACCGCAATCATCTTGAATTGTGCTGGCCCTCAAGTTCTCGAGGTGTACGATAATATTAAATGGGAAAACGAAGAAGACGCAAACAAACCTAACAAAGTCTTCGAAGCACTAGAGAAATACTGCAATCCAAGAGATATAGAAGTGATCGAATCTCACAGATTTTGGAACATTCCCTACCAGGAACCGTTTGATAAATTCTTCACAGAACTTCAAACGAGAGCAGCTTCCTGTAACTTTCCAGAAAAAGAGCGAATGCTGAGAGATAAAATAGTGTTTACAGTGACCGGTAAATTACAGGAATTACTACTGAGAGAAGAAATTCCAACTAGACAGCGCCGCAGATGTGAATACAATCTGCCAAAAACATGTTAGAAAACAACAAGTGTTGCCTACACGCATACGCCTTAACATGTGGAACAAAACCAACTTGAAACCTCTTGGCGAAACTACCTTAACCGTCACCAACAACAACAACAACACTCGACACAAAATCAGATTTGTGGTAGTCCCTAACGGCTTCACTAATCTTCTTGGCCTGAACACTATACAGGAACTTGGTTTTGTAACCATAAACAACGAAGCATTCATCTCTAAGGTAACCACTCCTCTACTCGGTGATCTGGGAGAAGCGACCCTCAGAGTCGACAAACCAGTACCACCTAAAGCGCTTCCCTGCCGCAAAGTCCCAATAGCGATTCAAGACGATGTTAAGAACGAGCTAGATCGACTAGTGAAGAAAGGTGTACTGGTCCCAGTTACTGAACCGACTGAATGGGTTAGTCAAATGGCTGTTGTGCACAAGCGTGATGGCAAGCTACGCATTTGCATTTGCATTGACCCACAACCACTCAACGCTGCACTACAACGTGAGCATTACCGACTACCTGTACTAGATGACGTGCTTCCTAAACTAAAGGATGCTAAAGTGTTCAGCAAACTAGACGTGAAAGAAGCATATTGGCATGTCAGACTCGATGAACCCTCCAGCAAACTCACTACAATGATAACGCCTTGCGGTCGCTACATGTGGAAGAGACTTCCCTTCGGCCTCAAGGTATCCAGTGAAATCTTTCAGCGCAAGATTGATGAAGCACTCGGAGACCTTAACGGTGTATTCAATATCGTTGATGACATTATTGTAGTTGGATGTGGCGAGACAGAGTCCAAAGCACTAGAAGACAATCAACGTAACCTATCAGCAACTCTCAACCGCTGTGCTGAAAGGAACATTATCCTGAATGAGGATAAACAAGAGACGGGACTGAAAGAGATTACTTTTCATGGGCATAAGATCACAAGTGATGGAGTGAAAGTAGATGAAGCAAAGGTCAAAGCCATTCTTAATATGCCCGCACCGACTGATGTGGAAGGTGTCAAACGTCTCGGTGGCATGGCCCAGTACATGTCAAGATTCCTTCCAGACCTCGCAGGAACGCTTGAACCAATAAGAGCCCTGACTAGAAAGGGCGTCCCTTTTGTATGGTCCAAAGAATGCGAAGACGCTTTCAACACTTTAAAGAAGAATCTATCTGAATCTGCATGTTTAGCTTACTTCGATCCAGCCAAAGAAGTTGTACTCCAAGTCGACAGTAGCAAACATGGAATAGGCGCAGTACTCATGCAAGATGGTCGTCCCATAGAGTATGCGTCACGTGCACTAACACCATCAGAAAGGAACTAGGCCCAAATTGAAAAAGAAGCCTTAGCTGTCTTATATGGCCTGGAACGATTTGATCAGTATACCTACGGCCGAGCTGTAACCGTAGAAAACGAACACAAACCTCTAGCATCAATACTTCGCAAACCACTAAGCATGGCCCCTAAACGTCTTCAAGACATAATGATGCGTTACAACAGATATGACGTCAACTTTGTGTTCGTCAAAGGCTCCGAACTACTCCTAGCTGACACACTAAGCAGAGCTCACCTCGATTCCAGCGAAAACAATGAAGATGATCGTGCTCGAATGATGAACATAAATGTGTTTGGCGACATTCCAGACGCTCACCTGGAAGAAATACAACAAGCGACACAGCAAGACAACTGTCTTCAAACCGTAATTAAATTTGTCATGGAAGGCTGGCCTGAAGAAAAACGCTACACTTCCCCAGCCGCATTACCTTACTTCGACACTCGTGACTCCTTAACTGTTGTAAACGGCATACTATTGAGAGGAGAAGCAGTCGTCATTCCTCAGACTCTACGTTCCTTAATCAAGAAAAGACTCCACAGTTCCCACCTTGGCTGTGAAAGTATGCTCCGTCGAGCGAGAAACACTGTATTCTGGCCCGGCATGGCTGGCGACATAAGACAAATAGCCGAGGTATGTGAAACTTGCCAATCTATGAAACCGAAGAACGTAAGAGAGCCCCTCAAACAACACACTGATGGCGATGAACCATGGCAGAAAATCGGACTTGACATTTTTCAAATTGCAGATAAGCATCACCTCGTGGTAGTTGACTACTATTCTACTTTCATCGAAGTGGACCTCCTTACAACTCAGACAAGTGCTCGGACAATCAGCCTACTTAAGAAACACTTCTCTCGTTATGGGATACCAAGAATGATAGTATCTGACGGTGGTCCACAATTCTCAAGCCAAGAGTTTGCTGAATTTGCTAAGAACTGGGGTATCATACATGTGTTCTCATCACCAATGCACCAGCAAGCGAATGGAAAAGCTGAAGCAGCTGTAAAGTCCATGAAGAATCTCCTAATCAAGACTCACAAAGAAGGTGATGACCCATATGAAGCAATGCTAGAACACCGCAACACTCCCCGACAAGAAACTGGCCTTAGCCCTGCTGAGATGATGTTCAACCGGAGAACACGCTCCTTCCTGCCTACTATCAACAAGCAACCTAGTGACACTGTCATTAAAGCAAAGCGTCAAGCTCGCAAAGATAGTGTCAAGAAGAGCTACGACAAGAAGTCTAGAAAGTTACCTGAACTGGACATTGGACAATCCATATTCTTCCAGCATCTAGATGGACGAGACTGGAAGTGGGGTAAAGTCACCAATATTCTAGGTCCGAGTACCTATGAAGTGAAAGGTGCAGACGGAAGCACATACAGACGTAATCGTGTACACATGAGACCTGCCAAAGTGCTTCACAATGTCCGCGACACTTCCCCAATGCATGTGTCTCACACTACTGACAACAAAGCAACAAAACTGCACCTGGCAACGCCCACCCCAAAGTTACGTCCTGATGACGAAGTGAAGATTAGAACACCAGACTCTACCCAGAGAGACAGTCAAACTCCTGAACCTGGTAACCTGGCAGCAAATCGACCAAGACGAACAATTAAGCCTCCTGCACGTTATGATAACTTTGTTACTAATCAGTAATCAGTGAATTTAGTATGACATTATGTACGTTGACATTTTAGTTCATTGTTGTTACTTTAAAATAGCCTTTTGGAACATTTAGCTTTTTCCCAGAAGGAAGGATGTTGTTAATTATGCACATGTAATACCGGCATGCATTGCAAGTTTGTAAGTGGCCTCGTGTAGATCAAAGATGGCGGATTAAACACAAGTTTGTGTTCACTCATTTTGTTCATCTTAAATCAATACTAAGCAATACTAATCGAACCCAATCAACACATAGTGTCTTCAGAACTCCCTATTAATGAGAACATTTTTAAAACTTAGCTCTGGTATTAACTTTACATTTGCGCTGCTTAGACATTGGTTAATGTTAAAGTATAGGTCCTTTGGTTTTACACATTCGACAAAAAAATGTTCCATAGATTCGTTTGATGTTTTACAAAATGTGCATAAAGGCGAGTCCACTATTTTAAATTTATATAACTTCATGTTTAAGAATAAACAGTTATTCAGTAGAGTGCAAATAATATAACCGTGAAATAGATAGAAACAAATAGCACTTAAGGACGGGGCCTACTATTGCCACTGCGCAGGCTACTGCGCATCTACATAGTTTCCATTTTAACGCGCTATCTTACCTCAAAAGATGACAAAATACAAATAAAAAACCATCTAACGATGGTAGACGCGACGGTAGCAAATTTTATAAAAACAGTCCCACAATGCACTTATGATGACGAATTTCTTTTCTTAGTAGGGAGGGGACCGGAAAGAAATTGTCTTATGATGATCTTCGGCGGCAAAGTTTACCACGCGATAACTTTTTAAAACGCCCGGTAACCCCAATTTTTTTACAACTGCAATTATTAAGAACATGTTAAACAATGGTTTTGATGAAAAATTTCGAAAAAGCAACTGATTTTTGAATGGAAAATCGACAAAATTTCGAATTTTCTGAACCTCGTAAACTGCAAGTTGCGATGCTAAAAAAATCATATTTCACTACTAACTTTTGAAAATACGTTACAAAATATATATTCCTATTAGAAAATTACTTGTTAATTGTTTACCGCTATCAAAGAGATGTTTCAATGAAAATCCTTTGAAAAAAAAAATTATTTGTCGATGCCGATAAAATCGTGACGTCAGCCATATTTAAGACTCATTATATCTTAACTGCCCGGTGACCCCACCTTTTTTAGCAAGATTTGAAGAACCCTCTAAAGGGTTAAAACAACTCACATAGTTGTTTGAAGAATACATTACATTTTAATTAGTAGGCCCCGTCCTTAATTAGTGCTTAATTAGACAAGAGATAGGGATTTAGTGAGCCATGACAAGAATTCAGTGAACCATAAAATGAACACGGGCTTTTTCTAGTCCAATTCAAAACGAACTAAAATAACGATAAAAGACACAATTAAAATTGTTTGCTACCACTTTTTTCTTCTATGGTTGAAAAACCACAAGACACAATTAGGCCTTTTATAATTAAGACATGTGTCCTATGTACCAAAATGTCCCACTTATTTCAGGGTATTGTTATTCATAAACGCAAGAATGGCAAAGAACAATGTTATGTCAAGTATTGTTTGTTAGGTGTTTTATGGGATGCAATCATTAGTTTGCTTTCTTTTATTTGAATCATATCTGACAAATACATGCAAACAAACAAAAAATATTTTTCTACCGGTTTAGAGTTGTTTTCATTCGCCCATAAACCCGTAAAAGGATAGCTCGCGTCTTTAATTCCGCTATTTAACAACGACAAAAAAAAAACAATGCATTTTTATGCTAATATCCATGCTGCTTTCACTGCTCATTATCTTTATCCACGTGCCTTGGTAAGTAGGGCGTCCTGGTACATAGGACATATGTCTTATTTATAAAAGGCCTATTAAGACACATCTAAGGAATCTAAAAAAGAGTCTAAAAACACAGCACAAAACCGCAGTGTAGCGGTGATCATTTGACTAATTACACATGCTTGCACATGCAAGACCCGTCACGGCTCGCTTTTATTTCTCAACTAATCAAATTTAGGCACAACATAGGACATAATTAGTCATTAGTTAGCTAGCTAACTATTTCACGGGTATAATATTTGCACTCTATCTTATATTGGAATTCTCTTAATCTAAAATTATTTTTTAAGCTATACACTCTTTGATAGACTGATACCCACTCAATGTCCTTATTGCCCGGCAAAATACGTAAGCAACTCGTAAAATATCAGCCCGTAATACCCAAGAAAATATCTAATAAGTGGTATTTACATGCACATATTGATGTTGTAAGAAAAAATTAAACTGGGAGCTCCGCTATAAGGTATTACCTAATTTGTATATTAAATATTTATGTTCTGAGTGTGAGGGAAGATGTTAGCTTATTACAGCATGAAAATCGTGCAGTAATGTCATTACAACATTACATTACAAAAATTATTCTGTAAATCCCGTTACAGGGCGCTAATGAGCCAATCAGATTCCAGGATTTTGTACTGTGCATGAAGTTTGAATATTAAAGAGTAATACACTAAAACTAATTAGTACTAAATAGTGCTAATTAAACAATAGAATTAGCATAGAATATCACTATTTAGTACTATTTATATTGCACGCTTTTAATGTTTGTACTCTAGCATAAAATTGCACTAAATAGTATTACTGATGTTTCACGGGTATTATTTGCTCTCTATTCGAATATTGTTTTCAAATGCTTAGTTTTGAAGTTGAGTTTTTATGCGTGATGCTTGTTGACTAAAGCAATAAACGAGCGATTTCCGTGGTTTATCGGTGTAATAAACCACGCGGGATGTTGGGAGAACACGAAAAAAGGCCTGAGCGGAGGCGAGAGATTTTCGGCCTTTTTGAGTGTTCTCCCAACATCCCAAGTGGTTTATTACACCGATAAACCACGGAAATTGCTCGTTTATTGCTTTTATAATATAGAAAGTGTTTCAAAAACGAAATAAAAACGATTAAAAGAAGTAATTTTTTTTTCATTTTGCTGATGAACAAATCAATTCTCCTGAGAATTCTCAACCATCCAATCAAATCGCTTGTTATAAGCACAAATGTACAAATCTTTCACAACTTTCAAAGCTACAAAATTATATTCTGCAGGTTATGTTTTCATGAAAATATGACATTCTTTTTAAAACTTTTGGGAGAATATGGTAGATACAAGTGGAGAATGCTTTAAATCAAAGCTCTATGGATCAATGTAGCTTGCAAGCTAATGAAACGATCGAGTTTGTTGTCAATAACATGTTTGTTGGCCGGTTCTTGTTGGGAAATCCCCGATGATTTTGGTCGTAATAATGAAGGATTTATTGACTAACAAACAAATCTAGACATCGTTTAACCTCAAGCAGATGATATTTACTCACTACTGACATCGACATTATGTGGCTGGTTTGAGTTGAGGATTGCTTGGACATTTTTCAATCAAGTTAGATTCACCGCTGAATTCGGACGAACAAAAATCGCCATGATAGTCAGGTAATCCTGCTTTGAACAAAAAAAGATGTATTCGCCGTTGGTCAGTTATTAAATAAATGCATTGATGAATACTTAAGATATTGACTATAGTTATATCGTAAAGCATCTGTTTTTGCAAGCTTATTTATTCAAGTGGATAATTTGTGTGCTAAACTAGCTTTGTCCGTTGGATGCCGTGTCATTCGCTTGGTTTGCATTGTGAAATTTAACTTCACTTTCTTCACTGAACAGATATCTTACTTTATCCTTTGACATCAATAACCTAATTAGGCTGCTTTTTTGTACATTTTTCTTGCTGTTTTGTAACGTCTACGAGTATTTTATGCCTCCAGCGTAGCGTATTTTAATACATTTAAAAATGTACTCTTTCTTTTTAATTCAAAAACAAAACTATAAACTTTTTTGATCTTTTTTCGCTCTTATTCAACAATAAAAGTGACTTTTAGAACTACCTGTTCTGTTTATGTGATGCATTGAGTGTTTTTGTTGTTTTTAATTTGTTTATATCAGCTTTTTAACAAAAAGAAAATATTTACTCGACATTTTGAACGCCATTTTTCAAAAGTGAACAGGGAGCAAACAACAACTTTTTCGCTGTTCCTTCGAAACTCTCCAAAACCGTGGTTTATCGGTGTAATAAACCACGGTTTTGGACCAATCAGAGCGCGCGTTATAATCAAACTATATTATAATGTAATATAAACTATCACCTTTGAAAGATACTGGTAATTTATAAAGAACAATTACTTGTTGTCAACTTTTCACGTGAAAGAACAGTTTATTATTTATATGTTTACTATTAGACAGCGTTTGGCGGTCCAATAACTCTAAGCTGTCACTATTAATCATTAAGAGCGAGTCCGTCTCAAAACAATGCAAATTCGAAAAAAGTGTCTACAACGGGTATCGCCGATTTCTTTCATTTTTGCCAGATGTGTATTTTAGTGTATATATTAACTGTGTGTTATGTCAACCAAAAATATTTAATTTTGAAGAAGTTATCGTGGTTGAATGAAATGTAGTCAAACGAACGAGAAAATGCCCTTGAAATTTACGCCAACTTTACAAAACAATTTCTCTACAACTGCAGCTTTTTTCTCAACTGGAATTTTTGATCAAAAATTAATCTGGTATTAAGTATAAGTTTTTTTGCCGAGCTGAAAAAAACGTACTCTCAAATTAACAGCTCAGGCACCGCTTGTAAGACATCCCTTATATAAGACTTTTTTTTATATTTGTCCTGACATGCATCAATACATAGATCAGGAAAAGCAAGTAACTTACAGATTGAGTCGTTCAGAGCATTTTTAGAAACTATATAAAAAGCAATAGATTCATTCATTTTTTTACAGTTTCTAAAAGTGCTCTGAACAATTATTTCAATTTCTATTTATAATCAATTTTTAAGCATAAATTAAAAAGCTTATTTATTTGATTAGTCAACACTGACTTTTTATATTGTATTGTAACCAATCACATTTTTACATTTCAAAAATAAAAAAAAATTTTGATGATTTTTGCATCCTTTCTGGTCTGATGATTTAATATATAATAATATACATAAAAAAAATTACTCGATTCTGATTGGCTGATGAACAGTGCATTTTAGAGGTAATTCAGTGCAAAAACAAGGTAATACAGTGCAAAAACCAAAGTAATACAGTGCAGGTATTACGCGATGCTGATTGGCTTATAAACAATAGGAAATAAAATAAGCCAATCAGATGAAAGATTATGATGGCGAAAAATTGGCGGAAAATTTGAAGCAAAGTTGACATACGAGAGGGAAAAAATGGCAGCCATTTTGAATGAGAAGAGTTTTTGTAATGCTTCGGATTTTGTCATTGAAGAACTAAAAAATGGCTCAAAAAACGAAAATACAAGTAGGAACTTACGTCGCTTTGGCTTAATGTATATAAGAAATGGTGTGAAGAGAGGAATATAACGACGTCAATAGATATTTTTTTAGCCGCAAACTTCTTTTATTTAACGTTTCGTAACGAGTACAATTGTTAAAAGAGAAGGACTTCAACTAGTGAAGAAAGTACATAAAAATATATTAATTACAATGAATTGTTTACAGAAGTTGAAATAAAAGTATAACAAATAAATACTGTATATTGTTTTACCTTAAAAATGTGGCTCCCCACCATAAATATCTAGAAAAGTAACAACTCTAATGCCGAGTAACAACTCTATGCCGAGTCAAGGTCCATCTTTGTCAATGAATCCAACGATGATGAAATCACAAGAACAAAGTTTCCTGAACACGTTCAACAACTGCCAGGTTTCCTTCAACTTTAACAACTCGAAGTCTACAGTAAATCCAAACGTCCAGTCAAGCAGTCGTCGAAAGCGTCGATATTTCATTGACAGTGATTCAGATTCAGATTAACTTTCACAGCAAAAAAACAGTAAACATTTTGCCACATTTCGGCTTAGAAAATTAGAAAAAACTCTTTGAAGTTGGTCATATATGTATTAGAATCCGAAATCACATTTTGTTGTCAAATAAGCTCTTTGAAGTTGGATCCTAAATCGCTTTGAATATGGTTATAAACGAACGAATTTCATATTATGGGTTCAATAAAATGCGCACGTATTTTGTCAAATTAACATGTCGTCACTTCCTGTCTGTAATGTTTTTAATTTTTTCATGTATATTATTAATAATTATATCCCAACAATATATTTTCTCGCGCAGTCATTGGTCAAAAGGGATCACGTGGTACATTCTCGGCGGACGGGTATCAGTCGATATCCCCCGTCCAAAATTGATATTTGTCCGCTTAATTTTGTTTTTGACAAAAAAGAGCCATGGAAAATAACCAAAACCGTTTTATCAAGACCTCTGATAATGAGATTAAAAGACTAGTCCAAGAAGCGACACCTGGCAATACAAAAAAGTCGACTAAGTACGCTGTGAACGTATTTTTGTGAACGTATTTTAGTTTTCACCTTGCACTTTCCTTCGCCAACCAAACAAGATAAAGTCGTTGGGATATAAAATAAATAAACCCCTTCTGGCTTACTGGAATATCGGCTTATAATGTCCTCGGATGAGAAATGTTCCTTAAAATATCACATTTGCCCTCGAAGCTTCGCTTCTCGGCCAAATGTTTACTTTTTCGGACCATTTCTCATCCTCGGACATTATCCGCCGATATCCCAGCCGTCAGAAGGGGTTTATTTACTAAGTATTCATATGATTGCCTATACAAACTCGTTGGTTACAGATAGGCCTACAGCATGGTCTCAATGTCCGGTCCCATCAATGAATCCTCAACAGTGTTGAAAAGAAGGTCCAGCCCTATGAATTGCATCAGCAAAAATCGGTGCATTAATCTAGTTTTGCTTGAGAGCGTCTATAGACCAAAGCCAAATCTTAGCAGCCGCGTCTTTGGCGCGCACTAAAACTAGGCTTATTATGCAAATTCAGTAAAATATTTTCGTCGCTTTCGTCGCAAAGTCCGTGAAGTCATTTTAAAGTTTCCTAGTCTTTTTATCGTAATTTTCAATTAGTTAGATCAATCTTTTTACAGTTTTACATAGATTTTCAATTGTTTTCTTAGAATAGCTAGTCGGTTTTGCAATTTTTCTTAGAAATTTTCAATTTTTATGTAATCTTTTGGTTAATCGTCTCGCCGGTCGAGGTTGCAATTATGGAGGCGAACACAAGACCAAGTCCTGGTAAGTTGATGTTTTTTTTTACATAATTGAAGTAAACACACAAATTTTACCGATACAAATGACTTAAGGTGATTCGACCCAATATTTTTGCATGAGCACCTTCCCACTTTGAACCTCATATACTTAAAGAGATTGATTCCGATTTCATATCTTCTATTCCACGTTACATATAGACTAAAGTACAATTTGGTATTTTTTTGTGGAGATCGGATTGCACATCACGTGGTAATGACATCACAACTGTTTTAACTCGGAATCGAATTTTACCCTTCAACCACATTTTCTAGGGAAATGTTTTCTCCTGCATATACCTTGAGTGTTTGTCTTCCTTTGGGAGCAGTTTCATCGAAATCCAAAAGACGAATTTAGAGATATTTAGGGATATAGAATTAAGAGTATAATTTTATGCGTAAACTAAACAATGGACTTTCCGCAGCCAAAACTGCTTCTTCTATGTTATCTATTTACAAAAAACTTCGCTCATTGCATTCCCATATTTCTCTTATACTTGCTTGAAAAATTAGAATGTAATCCAGTTACGCGATCTCGCTAAAACTGAAAATATATGATTCAAGGTAACAATGCAATGTTTACAGTCATTTTACAGTCGCTTTCACGAAAACTGCGATCATGCAAAAACTCGTCGATTTTTTTTCTTGGATTTTTTCAGGACTACAACTGATCAATGAACCACACTTTCCCCGAATTTCATGTTCATTGATCATTTCTAAGGCCGCCTAAAACACACATAATCTTGAGTAAATATTGAGGTCACAGTCATAGTTTTGGATGATTCGGTGCTCTGGGAATTCTATTGTCTCCAGTTTAGCACAACAACGAATTCCTTTGCACCATGCATGATTCACCGCGCTTGGCTGCCTTCCGAATTCTCTCCGAAGTATGGTAATGTACAGATATTTTGACAAATGAAACAATAGTGAAAAGAATTGTCACGCCATTTAAAAAGAAAGCGATCGCGTCACACAATTGTAAACTTATTTTATTTATCGATCTTTGTGCATGAAAGAAAAGATAAGCAAGGCTGGACTAACTATGGAGACCTTGACGACTCTAAATAATGCAGGGGGCTCTAGAGCATTACTGTCAGTTTTGGCGTTACCATCAACGTGTGCCAACAAGGCAGAAACCAAGTTAAAGCCAAGGGTGACAAAAAACTATCGATACTTACAAGTATTCGTAAGTATTTTATGCAGAATGTAGAAAAAACGTCAAATAAGCTAAAAAAAAATTGGTGTCACCGTCGTTGTTTTCGAGCAAAATGGCCTCAAAGTCGGCAATTTCGGCATTTTTCGCAAGCTGCGTGACGGAATGTCTTGGCGGCAAAAACAAGAAAGAAAATTAGTAAAAAATGCCAGTCATAATAAAAGAACGCTATAAAATGTTTTTGAAACTCATAATATTTGGAAATAAAGCAATTTTTTGACACAAAACGTGAAAATAATTACCTTTTTTGGAGAAAAAGACCGTACGTCTCGAACAAAATGGCCGCTTTTTGTCGTTTTTGAGGGCTTAAAAAAAGTGGAAAAATCCGATTTTATGTGTGATAAAAAAAGTCATTTTTTTCAAAAACTAAACGAAGACTTATCTTTAGTAGTTCCTTCTATTTATCAGATAAAAAATGGGATCACCGTTCGTTTTGTGAGTTACTGTGCTTCAAACATAGAAAATCGGCTCGTTTGCTAGTTTTTCTCATAAAAGCAAAATCACCCAGGCGTTCCTCACCGCGCATTGTCGTGCGTAGTAGGATGCGCGTGAACATTCCGCGCGAACGTCCTTAAGGTGACTTATTTTATTTATCGATCTTTGTGCATTATCGATTTGTGCGTTAATCAGAAGTTTATCTGGGAAGATTTAATGTAACACATGCAATGTTTTTCACGCCATTCAATTAATGTGTTTTTATGGGAGCATAAATAATAGTATTTATTTATGAGACTAATTTAGTTTTACCAACTGGCAAAGTCTCAGAAAATTGACATTTACTTTGCTTTTTCCCGCCAACGTCCTTAAGAGATATATGTTGTAGGCTATTTTCGATATTATTTGTCGATGTTTTGCATCAATGAACATCTTTACGGTGTTGAGTTTTGTTTACATAATTTGTGTTACACAAATGTCACGAAGGTCACGGATTCATTGTAATAATAATAATAATTATTATTATTTATAAAGCGCAAATACAAATCTGTTCTAAGCGCTATACATTATATACATTATTATTTATTTATTTTGTGCGACTTTTCACCTTCAAAATGTCGAATTTCAACATGTTTTTATGACTTTTATTGTTTTAGAGTCCCGCTAACCAACCCTGAGAAAACACAATGGTGCAACCGAATGGGTAAATGTGATGGAAAAGATGGTTTTCAAGTCACCAAAAACACTAAATGCTGTAGCAACTATTTCCGTACTGATGATATCACTCGAGTACCTGGAGGTACAAGATTGAGTTTAAAAAAATGGCACAAAACCGATCAAAGTTTTCAGAAATACATCACCTGTCAAAAAACGAAAACGGCATACAGCCAGACATCCCATTGACATTAAGCCAAAAAAACAGTGTGATACTAATACTTGGGTTAGTAATGAAAAATTTTATCAGCCCAAATCTCTAGTTAACATTGCTATAACAGCAATAAATCAGGCACATTTATTGATTATTGAAGAAAACAAGAAACTCAAGTCAAAAGTAAAGACATTGGAAGAGAGCCTAAAAGCCACAGAATCTACTTTGAAAAATAGAACATTTGGTACTCTTGTCATTAGGGACACCAATGATCTGTGTAGACATTATACCAGTCTGCCAGATTACATGAGAGTTGGCATTTACCTTGATTATTTAGAAGTTGGGGAAAATGAGGAACAAGTTATCATGAAAGGATCAAGTGGCAGTGGAAATGGACGACCAATAATCATAAGTTTGGAGGATCAATTCTCAATGACTCTGCTCAAACTTAGGCGTGGTTTTTCTAATGCCCATTGTAGTTTTTTTATTTAATTGCTCAGAGAGCACAGCAGGCACGTATCATAAACACCTGGTTGAATTATATGTTTTTAAAGTTCACTGTACTACCCATTTGGTCATCCCGTGAGGAAGTGGATGCCTCAATGTCAGCAAGCTTTAAAGCAGCCTTCCCTAAGACTCGTGCAATAGTGGATTGTGCAGAAATCTTTGTTAAGTTAATGCTCTCGACATAGGCTGGCTAGGAGCTAAAAGGTTAGACCTAAATTGGATCAGTTAGATTATATCATTAATAATATTCATTTTGAATGTGAACCTGCAATCTGATTGTTTTCTAACAGCTTGATTTCAGCCAAAATCGAACCATTTTGAGTCTAAATCACATCATTTTGAGTTTCAAATCGCACCAATTTGAACAGCCAATGGCATTGCAGAATATTCATCATTAAACAATCACATTACAGAAAATAAATGATGCAAGTTCAATGTATGTTAAAAACAATTTGAGGTGCCTTGCATAGAAATATTTAACACTGACTTACAGTTTCATGATTAACTCCTTCAAGCAGCAAATATATTTGATGAATCCAGCCTTCCTACTTTTGAAATTGATTTTGACGGATAATTAATTGAAACACACACAGCAACAACAAACGCCGATCCGCAGAGTGACGAGTCAACAACGCCAGTGCAAGATCAAAGGTCAAACAAGTCACGCTTTCCAATTTAAACAAGCCTTGATATTACAGAACTCAAGGCAGTGTCAATCAATAAAAATACCAGTCGCTCAAGGAAACAGTGGATTTCAGTTTTCAGCGATTGGCTTCAATCCCACCATCTTGAAATTGACATAATCATCATGGCGTCCGCAGATTTCGACAAACTACTAGCACAGTTTTACGCCAAAATTATACGTAAAGATGGTGAAGATTACGATACAGAGTCCTTGAAGATAATGCAATGCCATTGAACGTTATTTGAAAGATAACAATTATCCAATAAGCATCGTTAGAGGACGTGAATTCCACAGTTCAATCCACGGTCAAAACAAGCTTTAGTCGATATCTTTTTGTCGTTTTAAATAATGAAATTTTTGAATTAATTTTCAAAATCTACATTGATTCAGCTTTCAAAAATATATACTTTAACTGGAATACTCTACAAAGCTTGCGCATAATTTGAGTTTGCGCGAGTAGAGGTCCCCAACCCCTCCTGATACCTTAATTTAATGTATCTACAAGCAAAAGTGATCAATAAATATTACACTTAATATCACGATGTTTCAAGAGTTTTTATCTTTATTGTTAGTTTTTAAATAGTTCGGGCTTGAAAGTCACGAGATTTTTTGGAAGTTGTAATTACAGGCATACCGGAAAACGCGCGACTCAAAGCACGTTTGTTTCTGTTTTGCTTAATTTCTGGAGTTGACCGAAAATCTCCGAGACAATGAAAGTATGAATTTAACATTTTGTGTTGTACATTTCTAGACTGAACTTCATTCGTCATAACAACCTGAAGTAGTTTATGTTTTGCAAAACAACAAAGCAATAGTTTTAACACGTACATAAAAATTGAATGAATAAAAATGAAAAAACGGTTTTTATTTGTTATGTAGCAAAACCGTGATTGTGCAAAATTAATATTTCGCTAAAGTTACTTCATCAGCGCATTATTCAAATCGATATAATTTTGGCTTGAAATATTTTGTATATTGACAAATTCCTTCAATCCATGCAAAACAGCTAAAACTAGAACAGGTTTATATTGATTTAAGATCCAGTTCATATCTGAAAATATACTTGACAAAATAAGAACAATTTGGCGTTGTCGATTTCTTATGATTATGATTATTGTATGGGATTTAGACCAACTTTTGAAGTTGAAGTACTTTGACACAATATTATTGTAAAAGACATACACTTTTATTGTAACATACATGAACTTTAATGATGTAATCGTAGATGTATATTTGGGGTGTTATTGTAAAATACTGGAGTGAGGTTTTGGTTTTTTATATTCAAAAATGTTTTTTTAAGAGAAAAGCTTTGCCAGAGTTCTAACCTGTCATTTTTCGTATTTGCCGCGTGCTACTCGGTTTTCCGAGATATTGCCTATTAAGACTTTTGATTCTGAAGCTTACACGGACTCGCTCTTAAATTTGTAAACTTTCACTATATAATCAATAAGTGTATGGTATTTGAAACCTATTTCACCTTCAATATTACAAAACTATTGCACACCTTGACACATTTTTCTTTGTTATTCATCTCGCTTTTATCAGCTATGTTTTAGCTAATTAAAGGTCACATGAAACGGTTTTAACATTGTCGTTGGATTTCAATGAACATTGAAAAATCACATCCAATAGAACATTAAGTATTTTTGAAAAAAGTAAATGATGTTTTTCTTGCTTTTTGTTAAATTAAAGTATGAATTATTATGATAATTCTCAATAAAGCATACAACAAAAAATAGTTCCAGTTGGGAGTTGGATGCTCTAACCAGTATTTTGTTAAGGTTTACTTCCGTTAAGAATTGCTTTAGAATATACGTAAACTAAATGGTTAATCAGAAAAATAACAAGCTTTTTAAAAACTCACCTTGCAATGGTCTTGGTAACCTTCAAGAATAATATATATTGATAATGGTTGAGTTCGCAATTAAGTACCATAATGTACGTCACTAATGACTTCACTGCTTTTTTGATATTTGGTGTTATTATACATTTTACTAACTACATTGAATCTGATTGGCCGAGAGCACACGGCTAAATCTGAGTAGCATGTGAACTTGACAGTGATAATTGTAGTATCTGTAGTTATCACTGTCAAGTTCCCAGGCTCTCTCTGTTCTCAGGGAGTTGATGTGAAAATGGCAGCGAAATTTGCTTGTTATTGTCTCTTTTACCTGATCATAATTGTACTTTTACTTTAAAAAATGTATAATAAAACAATTATTGAATTCGGTTTTCGCATGATATCATAAATTATTATATAACATATAGTGGTATACCGAGTGATATCAAATAGATAAAAAGCCTATCCTAGTCATGAAGATAGCATTGATATCGCACATGTGTGATATCACTCTCAACCAATCAACTTTCAAAATATTTTTTTTCCTTCAATCTGTTATATAATAAACAGAACATTACATGTGCGCTTGGAGATATGAATTTTATCTTCTCGTCTTGAAACACTCGAAGATAAAATTCATATCTCCGCGCGCCCATGTAATATCCTCTATTTATCAAGACCTCGAGTCAGTATTATCTGCCTCAGCCAGGAGGCTTCGGGAGATAACACAGACCTCGGTTTTGATAATTTACGATATCATGCTCAACCTTATCCAATAATTGCTTAATATTGGCAAAAAATGTTTTTATTCCATTCTGATATTGAAAAGCGTGAACCAAATAAAAGTTATTCCACAAGAACAAACGGATAAAACAATGTACGTCTGACGAACAAGAAATGTATGGAATCGCCAAGCTGTCGTTCAACTTTTGTACCCCAATATCGCCTTCATAGCAGTATGTTGCACAATCATGTTGAAACTTAAACAAAATCAAAATAATAAAACCTCTTCACTGCTCTTTTGTTATTTGAAAAAAACAAAACATACGTTGGACTTTCATAAGTACTATAGAATATTCGTCTTCGACTTGTTATATACCCGGCGTAATCAATCGAACGTTACCGAACAAAAAAACAATCGAACGATTGGCGTTCGATTGTGTTCGATTGTTTTTTTTTTGCCGATTGTTTCGGCAATCGGACACAATCGAAGACGAAGTTTGCTGTGAGTTCGATTGCTGAACACAATCGAACACTAACCAATCGAACAAAAAAATCAGAAAAATCACCGTTCGATTGCCTTATTGTTCGATTTCGGAACGTTCGATAATGTTCGATTGCCTTATTGATCGATTTCCGAAAGTTTGATTGTGTTCGATTGCCTTTATATATTGCTCGATTTCCGAACGTTCGATTGTGTTCGATTGCTAAAACTTTACTGTGAGTTCGATTGTGTCCGATTGCCGAACCAATCGACAATTAATCGAACGATTGATGTTCGATTGAGTTCGATTGCCGAACGTTCGATTGACTACGCCAGGTGTATATCGAATACAGATTGGCCGCTGATATGGTATAGATTACTTATGATAACTGTATTTCAATTTTTAGGATTTTTTGTGCACTTTTTCAGTTGAGCTGAAAAACCGGCTCAAAGCCATGTAAGTCGAAAGTGTAATGACAAAAGTTTTACCCCTCTCTAGGACATAAGCGACGGACTATTCGACATCTAAAAGGACCAATATATCTAGAATAGACCAATTTGTTTCTGTTGTTGACCAATCTACGATTGGTTTTTAAAATTGTTCTTTGATGGCTTTTTAATTGTGAGAACACGACAGTTACAAGTTTTATTATAAGCTGGCTGAATTATGTATATCTTAAGTTCTGTGCATTACCAATGTGGCCCTCAAGAGAAGAAATCAATCAATCAATGACAGGAATCTTTAAGAAATTTCCACATATAATAATAATAATAATAATAATAATAATAATAATAATAATAATAATAATAATAATAATAATAATAATAATAATAATAATAATAATAATAATAATAATAATAATAATAATAATAATAATAATAATTTCAGATTGTACAGAAATAGCAGTAGAGGCACTTTGAAGATCAGAGTTACTATAAAGAGAAAAAAATATAAACAATTTACAATAAACAAGATTAGACTCTTTATAGACACAAATTCAATTATAACCAGCTAAGTTGATCGTCTTCCCAGAAAGGAATTATGGGGCAACAGTTTTAGCATTTCCGAGAAGGGAACGAGTACTAATGCTGAGAGTTGAACTGAGTATTACAAAAGAATATATCACATGCTATCGAGGCTAATGCCCCGGGGAAGGAGGGGGGGAATTATTTGCTATGAATCAGAGATTATGTAATTGTTTATGATGAATAAAGATTGATTGATTGATTAATTATATGCAATCCCTCTTCAACATATAATTACAATTATACATGCTACCAACATATGACAATTAAATAATATTGAATTATTTTTAAAGGTGTTACAAAAAAGAGAGATCAAAGTGGAAGTGGCAAATAGGACGGGGCTATAATTCCAATGAAGAAAAGGAGGTCATCCAGAGGAGAAACTATAGAATTCCTGTGAGAAAAACAAGAAGCAAACAAGGCTGAAGAAGAAATGCATTTAAAGGCAAAGCAATTAGAAACTGATGCCAGAAAACACCAGGATATGCTACAAATGATTCAACATCAGCAACAAACACAGATGCAGCAATTCCAAATGATGCAGAAACAGCAGCAGCAACAACAGCAACAACAATATCAACAGCAACAACAATATCAACAGCAACAGATAGCATTAATAATGGCATTTTTAGAAAAATTGTCAAAACAAGAAGTTTGTCAAATTATTTCATTAAAATATGCAGAATATACAAATCAGAAAAAATTATGTTTATTGTTATTTGCATGTAAATTTTACTAATACCTTGAAATTGGATATTATGATAAATACATTATTTTGAACAAAGATAATTAGCTTGTGATTAAAAGCCCTAAAGTCTTTAAGGTGCTTTCATGTATTTGAAGTTGAATGTCAATTAAATACTGTTTGTTATCATTAATTATGATCACTTTGATTTCATTGACTTATATTGTTTGTGAACAGCCTTTTAAAGCCTTAGAATAGCTTGAATGAAAGCTCAGCAAATGGAAAATATTAATAGAATATGTATATGGTTTTATATTCATTTATTTATCAACTTTACGTTAAATGAGGACCATATTTAATATTTGGTGATAATTTATGTACACTACATGGTCCTCTACAAAAGGTCTGCTCAAATTGTCAATAAAAAAAATATTTTGAAATATATATATGTTATTTACCGGCTGGGAGGTCCGTATAGTGAAAAACTGCCCGAGGTCTTGGATGTAATGTACATCCAAGACCGAGGGCAGTTTTTACCTATACGGACCGACCTCTAGCCGGTAAATAACTTATTTATTTTTTTTATTCTCTCTCTATATTAAATTAATGTTTTTGATATTTTACGACGCGCGTTGCTTTCAAATGGCTTCCCAGTAGTTTTACTGAAAAAGAGCGGGTTTTCAGAAACCGGTTTTCATTCAGTGTGACGGCGCCTCGACAAACTTACAGAAATTTTAATGCCAAAATATTTTAAATTACTGCAGCTTTCTCCATCATTCCAAATCAAATATCGTTTAAAGAGAAAGGGTTTTGTTTATATCTCAACATCAAAGAAAGTCAATTTATTCGAATTCACCGACAACTGTTGAAGGAATTAATTTGTCTGTGTCGTAATTTATGAAGAAGATGAAAGTTGAAAGCATTAGGATCGCTGACAGGACTTTGAATCAAGCAAATCGACCTTTTCAAGATTGTTTATCCTTTTGTGTGCAGAAAAAGAAAGACAAAAACACTTCCTTACTTCAAAAACGTTGTAGACTTTGTACATAAACTTCTCGTGAATTTATAGCATGACTGAAAAGCAACGACATATCTCATCAAAAGATAGCTCAATTCACCGCCGTGTTGTTTACAACATAGTTAATAATCTATTAACTATGTTTACAAGGAATGATAAAAACTACAAGTATATTTTTCAACTATTATTGAGGTATGTGAACGAGCTTTATATTCTTTAGAAAATTAAAAAAAACTTTGTGTATTCTCTCGTGAGTTTTTGCAATATTGATTTGATTTTCTCAACTTTTGCTTGTCAAAATGTTTGCAAAAACAATGCTCGCCACGTAGCTTTTAATTTTCTCTCAGTCGGTTATCGCATTCTGTCAGTGTCATTTGGTGAATTCAGAATTCTAGATCTCCTACTATTTTGATCGATAAATATTACCATAATTAACAATTACCTATTAAAGAAGATTTTTCAAATTTTTCAAAAACCAACGAACAGGATACCGCGGATCGGGCAGATCGTGAAAAACTGGCCCGCTCGCTAGCCAATCACAGCGCGCGAATCACAGGATACCGGACCGAAAAAAAATAAATAATTATATGCTTATAACTTAATTGTAATATTTATCAATTCATACAATTATGTGTATACATCTTACAAACAACTGATTCTTTTGAAATTGACCAAATATTTATAAAAAATATATATTTTCAGACACTGATTTCAAATTTGATTGAGCCAATATATGACATATCAATGGTAAGTTTTAAAAATTCTTGTGTAGTACTTTATTAGTCATAGATTCCAAATATAAATTTCTCAACAGCACTCATGGATCCATTAAATTGGTCCATCTGTGGAGTAAGAATGGCATTTCTAAATGGTGCTTGAAGGTGTATACGCAAAGGATAAGCCGGATCTCCATAGAGACAGAGAGGATTGCCAGCTGGGCTGAAGGCATTTTGTTGCAGTTGGTGCAAAAGGCCTTACAATGCAAGCATCCCAGAGTCATGCATCTTTCCCTCTACAAAAAAAGATATAAATATTAAAGATTTTTTAAAAACATTTTAATTGAACTGTTTATCTCATGATGAACAAATTAATTAAGAAATCCTTTTCTTTTCAAATATTTCAATTATAATATATAATCATTTTACAATAAATATTAATATAAGTGCGAGTCGACGTTTCAACACATCCAGCGTCATTTGCAAGGCAGAAAAAATATTATAACAGAGTGAATATGAATATAAACTAACATTAATCATTTAAATTTTATAAATATAAAATGTAAAATTTTAAGTCAAATCTGCAATTTAATTGTACAAATTAATTAACAATCCTTGCATTTTGATTAAGTGTCTTACCTACTGGGCCGAAGAGCTGTCCAATGAGCCCATTTGGCAATGCCACAGATTGGAACTTTAGGGCATGTACCCTTTTGTGGCCATTGTACACCATTCGCTGAAACTCTCCAGGTCTACAGATAGGCCGCACTGTGCCGTCGATGAAACCAAAACAATTATCCAAGGCAGCACCTTTTACATAAACTGCGTTTGAGTACTGTTCTAATATATATATATATATATATTTGCATGATTTTAAAAACTGGGAACGGAAAGATAGCAACAAAATCGCATGGCTCCCACTAGTTTTTAGCAATAATTGCTGCTCAAGTATAAACAAGTGCATTGGTTACAAGTTTTGGGCTTTTGATTGCATTGTAAATCCTTTGCTAAAAAAATGTTACGTTACAAATCCTTGTCTAACAAAGCAGTAATTATTACGTTACAAATCCTTGTCTAACAAAACAGTAAATATTACGTTACAAATCCTTGTCTAACAAAGCAGTAATGATTACGTTACAAATCCTTGTCTAACAAAGCAGTAATCATTACGTTACAAATCCTTGTCTAACAAAGCAGTAATCATTACGTTACAAATCCTTGTCTAACAAAGCAGTAATAATTACGTTACAAATCCTTGTCTAACAAAGCAGTAATGATTACGTTACAAATCCTTGTCTAACAAAGCAGTAATTATTACGTTACAAATCCTTGTCTAACAAAGCAGTAAATATTACGTTACAAATCCTTGTCTAACAAAGCAGTAATTATTACGTTACAAATCCTTATCTAACAAAACAGTAATTATTACCTTGCAAATCCTTTTCATCCTTGGCTTATAATTATAAGCAGTAATTTTTATTTTGTTCTCATTGACCCGTAAATGAAAGTGTGCTTAGTATAAAGTGTAATAGTGATCACACTTATAAAGTACGGTGGCCCACAACTGTCACGGCAAACCACAAATCCACGGCACTACACAATTTACTCACGGCACAACACAATTTACTCACGGCAAAATAACCAATTTTTCACGGCACAACACTCAATTTGCTGACTGCAAAATAACCAATTTTCACGGCACAACACTCAATTTGCTGACGGCAAAATAACCAATTTCCACGGCGCCACACAGAATTCATTCGTGGCGGACTAACACAGGAAGCCCACTATGGTTGATCCAACTTGGTCAGCGGCTGCTTAACAAGGTGCAGGCGTTCGAAAACCTCATGGAAAACAAAATGGCGGACTCCGCAAGTAAGTTTTGTGGCAGCTGCGGTTTAAACCTTTCTGATGGTGATGAAAAATTATGTACGCGTTGTGGAAAAAGTTAGTTTATCTTCCTAAAATTGCATGTGATTCCTAGCCAGCCTTGTATGCAGAATTCTCATTATTTACCGGGAAAAAGTCCCGATGCGACAAGTGGTCAGCCCGACAAAATCATCGAAAACCGATTGTAGGCCGGGTTTTTTTCATTTTGTATTGTAACATGTGGTGCCAGCATACTATCTTGGCTTACAGACTTAACTCTTAAGCTTATTAAAGTAAAATAAATAAAATCTAGATTATGTTTGAAAACATAAAATATTATATACTGCATATGTTGATTTGTAATAAGTACCTAATTACACTATGTGTAATAAAATATTAGGAGATTATAAAGTATTACTGTGAGCATAAACAGAGCAACATTCAAAGCTGTTAATGAACTTTATTGATAATGATTGATAAAGGTAAAATATCATCTCTTTAATTTGCTTTTCCTCATGGTCAGTTGAATTCCAAATGTTTAAATTGACTATTGAGCTAAATTATTACACTCTGGTAATCATGCCTGGTGAAACAACTACACTGTCAATTTCAGTGACACGATTATGCATTATGCTGACAACCCTAAACTCAGATTAGATTTTCAATTTCTAGTCAATACCATGCTGGTTGTACGAAGGGTGAATAAAGTAATCTGCTCCATAGATTTTGTATGGATGAGCATTTATCTTGGCAGATTGCAATATTCACCCTCTGTACAACTGACCTCTGGTGGTTAAGTTAAATATGACTATAGGTGTGATTGAACAGTGAATATCATTAATTTAAATACATATATTATTTAAGTATTTCTTTTTCCCCTTTCAACATCCTGTATGTTAGAAATGAGAGTGGGTTTAGTTTCCATAGCCTTTTTATTTTCGTTCTATAAATGAGTTCGAACAATATGTTTGTTTTTGGTAATATCTATTCTTATTACAAAGTTTTTCCTCAACGTTTTGATGCCATTAGGCGTCATTTTCAAAATAAAAATAACGCCCGAGGCGTCAAATCGTTGAGGAAAAAACTTTGCCGTCCTAAACTTTGTAACTAAGAGTTAATAAGTCCATTCCTGAAAATGTGCATAGATTATAAAGAGTCAATGGTATTTGCGAATTTGATTTCCAGTTAATCAAATCTATAATTACACCTTTTTTTCAATTTGATATGACAATTTGATGTTGCTGGACATGGAAAGGCAGGTTAAATATCATTTCAGTAACAAGGTATTCTAACACAACACTGTCATAGACATGCTATTTATGATCTTTCCCTGACCTAGCTCTTTCAATTTTCTATACAAATATAAATCACATTTTATGTTTCCTTAAAACAGGCCTATGATGAAAGTACTACTGCTGCAGAACCTAATTTTCTTCAACTAAATTTCCATTCCATGGTACTCCCGGAACAAACACCTAACTCACACATTTCTGCTAGTACTAGGGAGAATCAAGATGATACTGAACTAGACGATACTGAACATGAAGTATCTCAATCTGTTGATGCAGTTGTTAATAAGATACATGTAGTATCCCCTGATGTTGGTGAAACTGTATTTGAATCTCAAGGTTTGTGTTGAAAATTGTAGTGAACTGGTAATGATCATAAATGTCTAGAAATTGGTTGTATTTAGTGTAAAATCTCAAGTATAAATGTTATGCTCCCTACTGTCATTATAAAATAATTTCGCAAAATAATAATGGATAGAAATTTTAAAACTTTATTTTATTATTTATAATGCAATTGTAAACACATACTTTTTTAAGTGGTTACATCTCAAAAAATATTCTTTTTTTTTAGGAATGGACAAATTTTCATTATCAAACAAAGACAGCATAAATGCAATTTTAGAGAATTGCATAGAAGAAAACCCTACAGTATGCCGAAAAAATCTAGGAGAAACAAAACGTATGCGCCATTGGTCTCGTGGTCATCAATTTGTTGTCCGTGCTGGTGGTCACATAGATACCTTTCAGCCTCTTTACAAGTATGTTAAGACAGTACATCAATGTTTAATATATATCTGCCACAAATTTGCAAAATGTGGACCAGAATAATGTTTATGAAATTTATTTTATTTATTTATTCAATTACCACATAAGTAATCTATTAATGATATTGATTGCAATAATTAGTACTTTTTTAATGTTAACTGTAGGTCAGAGTCTCCTTCTCAAGTATTTCTCATAGTCATAACTTGGCTGTACAATGTTCTGAAGGACATACCTGTCACCCTTTGGGGAAATGTTGTTTTAGTCTATGACAACATGTGCCACTTGGATGGGCTCAAAGCATCCCAAAGAAGCCTGTCATTCCCTAAGCCTTGGGATGGTATGTGGCAGGCTATAGGAAAAGTACTGGACAGATTCCATTAAGGCAACCACACCGACTCGGCCTGTAAGGAAAAGTACCACCCAGACAAAATTCTGCTTGAGGATGACAATTCTGAAGTTGCCGAGCAGACATTTGTCTGGGCTGGTAGGTATAAAAAACTAGTCTGTGCCATGCCAAAAGTCCACCATCTCTTTTACATGCATCGTATGATAAAAAGACGCAATGCATATACTGCCCGATGCTACAAGTCAAAGCAGAAACCACTATTACCAAAAGTCAAGAAAGGAAAGAAATCCTATTGATGTCTATGTAAGTACCCTTTGATTGTCTTTGATTTGTTTTCCATATACTAAGATGTTGTATATAGTCAATTCAAGAAATGTTGTCAGGTCTAAAACATAGAACATAGGTGAAACAGAATTGGTTCTTGGTAGGTCAATTATATTCTGATTCATTTATTTATGCTTTGCCTTCGATGCCAAATGGCAAAAAGCTTCATCAGGACCTACGTTGGTGTGCCGTTTGGCTTCAATTTTTAACGGTTGCAGTTTGAATGAATAAATCAGAATTTAAGGATTGACATCCCATGCACAACTTTGGTCTCACCTTCTATGGTTTTAGACCAGACAACGTTTCTTCAATGTAAATAAATATATAAGTTAAAGGTTTAATAGGCTGTAAAGTATACTATCACTCAAATATTGCTTTTACAAAACAAATTTCTGCTGCTTGATTTTGCTTTGAAAATCATTGTTTTGCAAGACCAGATGTTTAGATGTTTAGTTTGGGACATTTTTCGCCAGATTTTGTGCTTCATAGTTTTACTCAGTAATGAATCAATGAGATATATTTGTTGGAGCACCAAAGTCTTTATTAAATCATGCCTGATATGATAATACTCTCTGTTTTATTATTGAACAGTGCAATGTGCTGTATCAGGGTTCAAAATAGAAGGCGGCTACTGGTTATAGCCGGCAATTTTAGCGTCTTTGCTGGTGATTTTTTTTTAACAAATAAAGACACAAATGATATATAGTATCACACTGGTTGGATGTTTACAGCATTATATTATGAAAAAAATAGCACATTACAATTTCAATTTTTTTTAATAATTATAATTATCTTGTAAGTAGCCTGCGAAAAAAAAGAGCCACACCCAAAAAGCCTGCAAATTTCAGCAAAATTTTTGAAAAATTATTTTGAACCCTGTGTATTGTGAACACTGTCAAAATTAAAACATTTTAATATGAACATGTATTATTAATCTTAATTTGTAAATTCAAATACGTTATAACAAGCATAATAGCTAAGATTGTAATGCACTTAGAAGGAAAGACATTATAAATATTTATTTGCAGTACTTAAGGTACTAAATGCATGTTAATATATGAATACTATAGTAATAGCTGTTATTACAGTTATATGCAAATGATTTCAAACAATTGATTCAAATCGAGGCTTTCGGGCAAACCTATTGTTTTCGCCCGATAGCCTCGACTTAAACCCATTGTTCAAAATCATTTGCATAACTGTAATAACAGCTATTGAAAGTCCCCTTTAATATAATCTTGGTATACATAATGAAGGGTGTCAATGAATGCAGTTTTGTAGCCCTCGTACTTAATCTGTATTTCCGAGTTTTTCTAGTTTACTGAAATGACTTTGCCTTTATAGTACTTTTTTCCCCTCCGACAAGGTATACATGGCCAATGTTGCGTCCAATGATCTCCTTGTACCATTAAGCTTTTTGTGAGCCTAAAATCAGAAATAGAAAATTTTTACAAAAGGCAGAAACGGTATATTTTCACATAAATCATGTTTTTTATTGCAAAAAATAAATAAAACCTAGGTTTTGTATCGGTTGGAATTGTTGCATTACTCTTTTTCTCTCACGTTAACTAATGTTTTTCAATAATATTAAACTCACTAAGCATTTATTTCTTTTTTTTATCAACCCAGTGTGTGAAGCTGCCAATTTATCTGGGTCTCTAGTTTAATTGAGAAAATATGGTCATGACATTAACTTTTAACTTGGTATTTGCAGACTGAATAACTTACTTTGTAAGTCATCTTTTTTCTTCCTACTGGCTGGTTCTTTTGTACTGATTTTATCACTGTTACACCGTTTTTGGGCTTTTTCAACTGTTTTAACTACATCAAAGGGCGATGCCGTAGAGGTTACTATTGGAAACAGGCCTTTATCTGTTGAGTTTTAAGTTTAAAAATTGGTTACATTAATTAAGACAAAAGTGTGACAAATGTCAGTTTTAATGGATAAAAACAAAGAATTATACCTTCCTCAAAGAAACCACTGTCATCTAACTTATGATGAAGGTCAGGTGTCTGTAATACTATACTTGCAGCTCTAGCAGTTTCTACTTCTGTCTCATCATTTGAAGCTCTAGATCTGGCAGGTTCTACTTCTGTCTCATCATTTGAAGCTCTAGATCTGGCAGGTTCTACTTCTGTCTCATCATTTGAAGCTCTAGATCTGGCAGGTTCTACTTCTGTCTCATCATTTGAAGCTCTGGCAGGTTCTACTTCTGTCTCATTATTTGAAGCTCTTGCAGGTTCTACTTCTGTCTCATCATTTGAAGCTCTGGCAGGTTCTACTTCTGTCTCATTATTTGAAGCTCTGGCAGGTTCTACTGCTGTCTCATTACTTGAAGCTCTGGCAGGTTCTACCTCTGTCTCAGTACTTCCAGGTCTTGCTGGTACTGTTTCATCCAAGTTTGAATTAGTGTTTTCTACATTCCCACAAGCTGTAAAATAACCATAACAGAAAATTCAGTTTATGACAACAATTGTAAAATATGCCAAAAGTAAACACATTTGCAATGTTAGTATTTTTCTAGTAAAACTATTGATAGTGTCATGAAATGAAAATATTATGTTTAATCATAAACAACATCAAATAGACTTTATGAAAAGTTGCTCCATTTAATTTTATATATATGCAACCATACCTTTGTCTAGCTCTAGTAGAACATGTTCTTTTATGGCTGAACGTCTAATGTAAACACAGACTTTGTGCTCCTTGTTTTTTCTTGAGGAGGGTAACTGCAAATTTGTGGCACTCCCATCTTTTTTGTTAAACCATTGTGATGTGTTTGTTGTTGCTCCAAGGTCAAACTGTCTTATGCCTTTTCTGATGACACTGGTAGATGTTTGTATTGTCGTTTGTCACGTTCATCCAGACACTCCTTCAGTCTGATGGCAATTGCTGGCACCATGTCTTGTTTGTTTTTCCACTTGGAGTTTGATATGAGAATGGTTTTGACCTAACAAGGATATAACATTCTGTCTTAGAGTATGATATTGTTCACATTATATATGCATGTGAACTGGATCACAGTTTACAGTCTAAATGCCATAGAGTAGCAATTTGAGATGACTCATAATGTTAAGAATTTAAACAACATATAGCCCATTGCTGTGGGTAGTTCAGAAGGTTTGAACCCAAAATTTGTACTTAAGCCTTTCTGTAATCATGCATGTTTACTTGAGAAGGAGAACATTGAAACATTCCCTCATGATATAATAACTTGCATTGGCCAGAAATAATTTTCATGACAATCATAAACGTCTGTGATAGTATAGTAGTCACTCACCAAATAAGTTTAATAAAAAAAATTGAGTTGAGTCACATGTTAACCTTTTCAAACTTCAAATACCTTTTCAGGGTTCCAGTCTGATAGAACTTCTAATACTTCTTCCAAGAACATCAGGTGATTCGTTCCACAGTCGTCCTGATCGCCAGCTTGGTATGGCAGAATACCAAACGGATATATACTTCTTTAAAGTACTGTCTGAGATTGGTAATTTCTTCAGGGTAATCAGCAAATTCAAGTACCTACAGATAAACATTGTAATTATATGTTAATGTTTACCTTTGTATAATAGAAATAACAATAATGGACATGAAATTCACAACCATTATTACCATTGTAATTAAAATTGATAATGGTAATAATCCAGACTTCATAATGAGGCCCAAATACCATATGTCTGCAATGATAATACTTTTGTGTTCTTTTTGCAAAATCTGGTCCATCTCTCTTTTTGTACAATTATCACTGCAGTTCACTAGTGGCGTATCTTGCATACTTTCTTAAGTCTTCTCGCACAAATCTACGTGATAAGTTCGCCACAGACCCTGGTTGCAATGACGTTGACCTTGCACACACAATCAACCAAGCATTTACTGAAGTAATGAAAGACTACTCACCACTGAATGACAACGTATACTTTCCAACATTACATATGGTGACAGGCCAATACAAGTGACTTTGGAACAAGTAACAACAAAACTACGTCAGATTAGCCCAATCAGAGCTGGGGGCCCTGATCAACTTCCAAACTGGGTATTAAAGGAGTTTTCTGACATCCTGGCTCCTGCAATTACTAATATTTTGAATTGTTCTTTTTCGCGACTGCAAAGTCCCCCAAGTTTGGAAGATGGCAGACGTACCACCTATTCCCAAAACCAACACTGTAAATGACATCAATAAGGATCTGCGTCCAATTTCACTAACGTCCACGTTATCAAAGATAGCTGAAGCTTTCATCATTGAAACTGAGTTAAAGCCAACCTTACTCAAACACATGGACAAACAACAATTTGGTTTCATTCCAGGATCTAACACTACCTATGCATTGATTTCTCTGTTTCACAACTGGCTGCAGGCAACAGATGGCACTGGTTCTACGGTACGAGTTGCTCTTCTTGATTACCGTAAAGCCTTTGATTTAGTTGACCACAACCTACTTATTAATAAGCTCGTCAACTATGGAGAAAAGCCAACAGTACTCAATTGGATAGCTGATTTCTTACGTGGCCGTTCCCAGAGAGTGAGAATAGGTTCTGACACTTATTCTCATTTCCTTGAAGTGCCTGCCGGAATTCCACAAGGAACAAAGATCGGTCCATGGTTGTTCTTGACAATGATTAACGACTTACATATCTCAACCTCACCAAACACCCTAATGTGGAAATTTGCTGACGACACAACCATCTCAGAGATTATTCCAAAATCCGGAGTAAGTACCATACAAGACTCCATACTACAAGTTGCTGACTGGTCAGAAGTGAACAAATTCAAACTAAACGCATCTAAATGCAAAGAGATCCAACTAACTTTTAGCAAAACCCCACGCTTAGATAACCTTATCGCAATTGACAACGACCAAAGCTTTAAAGTTGTGAAAAGTGCTAAAATCCTGGGCGTGACAATTAGTGACAATCTCAAGTGGAACAATCACATTGATGACATTGTAACCAAGGCCTCAAAGCGTCGATACTTAATCAAGCAATTGAAACGTGCGGATGTAGACATTAAATCATTAATCCACTTTTATTGTAGCTGCATAAGATCAATCTTGGAGTACGCCTGCCAAGTATTCCACCATACCATCCCACGTTATTTGTATGACGACATTGAACACATACAAAAGCGTGCCTTACGTATAATTCTACCAGAACGCAAATACCGTGAAGCCCTGATGGAAACCGGCTTGGAGTCCCTCTATGAAAGAAGAGAGAAGTTGTGTAAAAAGTTATTTACATCTATCGAAAAAGACTCAAACCTAGCCTGATTGTCAGAGCGGGCCTGGGTCCGACGCTATCACTTTCTCCCCAAACTCCGTCTGATGGACTTCGCCGGATACCGTGTTCTTGACGTCACTGCCCTTTGTCTTACCAAGGGCCAATGAGATCGCTTGTAAGAACTAAGTGCAATGACCCGCGAATTTCATTAAATATTACGCGCGGTAATTCTCAATTTACATAATGTGATATGCTAAATTCCACTCCTAAAAAGGCCGTAATCTTACCATTAGATAAGTACCATTGCATAATTTGCGGCGTGGAAATTTCTTCACAAGAACGTTTATCTATATTTGGAAGGTCCAAGGTCGATTTCAAAGGAGCAATTTCGAAAGTTATTGAGGGAGACATACAACTCAACGAAGAAGAACACTATATTTGCACGAAGAAGTGCCGAGCAAGACTTACAAAATTCCTAAAATTGTCATCAGAATTACAGGAACTAAAAGGCGACTTAAAACAAGAGATTCTAAAATGTAATTCCGTCCGAATCAAGCGAGGAATCTCGGACCTTTCGCCGATCAAGTCAGCTTCTACCCGGGCTTCTAGAGAAGGAATATCAACATGTACAGGTCGTACAGAACCGAAAAAATCGCTATTTCCTCCAACTTGTTCATCTCTTCTCTTAACTCAAGTTTCAACTCCGTTGTTTGTTCATTCGTCGCTAGCTGAGTCAAGTGAACCTTCGTCAGTTGAAGTGCCAGTACCATTTCTCACACCTTCACTATCGCTAGGACGAAGCAAAGAAGCTTCAAACAATCGGGAGCCTTCTGTTCAGGTATTGTACAATTTTTATTTATCTTGAGTGCCACGATTTCATCGGTGCAAATATGTCGATTTAGTAGACTCCTGCTTAAAATAACGTCTATTGTTTAATATTTATTGTTTAATTTGTCATTTAATTGTTATAAAATTAATGTACTTTACTGGCCTGGCATCTTTTTAGATCAAAAACAATAAAACCATGAAATAAAAACATAATAGTTACTAGCTAATAGTTTCTCATTTAATAGTGACTATTTAGTCAGTATCACTCAACCAGAAACATCAAAATTTATACAAAGGGAAACAATACCTCATTACAACTTTACTTGTCTTTTAAAGTAACTAATAGTCACTAAATAAGAACTATTACAGTACATGCAGTAGCATTTTGATTTTCTTTCATGAACAAAGTGCTTTTGCTCTAAATACCAATAAACTTCTAATTATAATTATTTATAAACTCATATATTATGATCTTATTCTTACATCTGGTAATGAAGTCTTATTTCTTCTTTGATATTGGGCCATTCCATTTTTTGTCCGTGGACCCCCGATGGAAGACCACGGATATCCTAGGGGAAGGGGGCCTCTCAAATAACAAAATCCAAGGGGGTTACACTGTGTTTCCAATGGGAACTACCCCCCTAAAATTGATATATTCCAATAAGTTGCAGGGGTAATGAGCCAAAATCCCATGGGAAGTAGGCTAAAAAAACTTAAGTTTCCAATGGAACATAGGGGGGGAAACATACAATAACTCCTCCATCGGGGGTGGTTTGGATTTTAAATGGAATGGCCCATTATTATAATCACACAAACTTCATTCATGGTTATCATTATAATAATAATTATGTAATTTACCCTATTCATCGAGTAATAAATGAACAATATGTAAGTTATACAAATAAGTGTAATCATTTTTTTTATAAAGGTACTTCTAAACTATCCAGAGTGTAATAAAAACTACAGAGCTATCTTAGAAGAAGATTTGCAGCCTCTAGGCAAAGCGCTGGCTAGAAAGGCATCTCACCAAAAGATTGCCACAGCTATTTTCCGCTCTCAGAAGTTGAAATATTGGGTGGTTAAAAAGATACTGGCTAGTGTGACTAGGGAATGCATTGACCTGTGCTCTAAAAAAAAACCATCTCTATTAAGGGTAAATGAACCAGAAGAAATGCTGAATTTTACTTTGTCCAAATTCTGTACTGAATTCAAAGTACGAGCCCCACTGTTCTATTCCTTCCTTAGAAGCTGTGCTACCTCAGATGATAAAAGTGATTGGCTACCAAGTATTGCTGTTGCTGGATCTGTGCTACTGAAGCAACGAAATGTCCATATGAATGCCACACAATCATTGATATCTTTGATTCGACAAAATGGAGTTCAGGTAGAAATTTTTTTATGTGATTGATATTACCTGAATCCAAATGTTCTGTCTGTCCGCTGTCATCCATAAATATTGTAAAAAGATGAATAACTTCTAGTATCCGGACAGGAAGGCCTTACTATTTTTATAAAATTTAATTATTTTCAGGATAGGGGGTCATTTGGCCTGATTTTCATACAGGTCTGGGTCCCAATTTTAATCACAATTTTATGTTATTATTTTCCAACCTCTCTGTTCATCTACACACAAAAATGTTTTTTTCTCATATTAATAATATAATAATAATGATAATAATAATAGTAATAATAAAAAAACTGTCTTTTCATAAACAATATGTTGCAACAAATCCACACTACCAATGATCACTTGCATAAAACTCCTTGATTGTAATTGTGCTTAGTTTTAACTGCTCTGTTTCAAGATAACAGTTGTTGTGCAAGCTATTTACAGCCTTTTTTTATTTTTATCTTATTGCAGAAACTTCTCAATCGTTTAAACATTATGAAGCTTTCTTTGTCATCAAAAAGTACATTGAAGAGACTTGATACGTATGGATCAAAGTTTGACCAAGAGCTTGAAAAGATGAAAAGCACCACAGCTACAACAGACGCACAATCAGAGAATAGTTACCAGGGAAACCACAAGGTTGTTCTTGACAACATTGACCTGAAGATTCTAACGAGAGATATGACAGCTGACAGACAGAACAAGGATATACATTGGTGTAACCATATAGCTGTAAAGAACCGTGCAGTTGATAGAGAAAGTACTATGGATCATCACGACCTTTTAGAACTGGATAATTGCAAAATTATGCCAGAGACCAATGACAATCAACTACTGAGGAAAGATTACATACAGCTAATTGCACGCATACTTGTGGAACACCTGCCTTGCTTCAATTTCTTAAAACATGTATGCCCCCAACATATCCAACACAAGTATACCAAGGAAATGTCAGAAAAATCAGAAAAGGTAAATTAAATATTATCATAGATTTTATCATAATTTGTAATAAATTATGAGACTTTTGGCTTAATTGGTAGAGTAAACGCACTTAATCCATGAAACAAAAATAGTACAAAATAGGTGCTAAATTATGCTAATTCCTTTGTTCTCTAAGGTCTCATCAACACTTTTTAGCAGTAATTAGTAATATTTGTTTCACGGATTTAGTACGTCTACTCTACCACACCATATATATTTAATATATAATAATATTAATAATTTATTTCTTAAAAACACATGTTTACATAATCCATAATATAAATATAATATGAATATATAAAATATTCAATATGTTCAAATAAATAAATGGTAAAATGAGATAAAACTTATGCAAAATAAACAATTATAATATAAATGAAAAATTAAGGAAAAACTATATTAAATACAAGATAAATTTCAGTGTCCATAATACTTGGGAAAACAATTTGTTAAATTATATAAAAAATTAATATGATTTTTGAAATGTGTCTTTTATGAGTATGTTTGATACAATCAATGTCATTAACATTGTAGATTTTAATTAGAGTTCAACACTATAAACACACGGGCACATAAATCTTTGTTTTCAGCAGTAGAAATTTCAAATTTTATACTGTATAATCAGTTAACAATATTAACGAGGATTATGATGATAATACATATCTTGATACTAGAGTAGATGCACTAAATCTGTGACATATAATTAGTACTAATTAGTACTATTTCAATAAAAAAATTGTTTTCTATTGTTTTATTATCACTATTTAGTACTAAATTTGAGTATTTGTTTCACGGATTAAGTGCGTCTACTCTACCTATATTGCATATGGCTAATGAAGTACCTCTATAATATATAGAGGATATTACATGTTCTGTTTATTATATAAACTCATGACAAAATAAATAGCAAAAGTTATATCAAGATATGCTTCAAAAAATATTAAAAGTTTTAACAAATAGATGGTAACATGTTATTTCACATGTGAAATAACATGTTATTTTCACAATGTGAATATATCACTTTTTTGCGCAGGAGATCACCTGATATTTCATTGAAGTTCATATAATAAAATGAAATATTAATTACTTGTGTCAATAGATTCCACTTGGTGTTATCTTCAAAAGTGAAAATAACTCTGAAGAAATGTTGGAAATTTTGTCTCAAATACAAGGGTATTCTGGTATACAAGTTAATACAAGTGTTCCTGTGGTTGGAGACCAACTGACGATTGAGCGTGGTGTAAATGTTATCGAGGCTCTGCAAACTTCATATACACCAGAAGAAAGACTTGATGGTGTACATATGGAAATAGCAGATTGGCATTCTGCTGTTACTTTCTTGAAGGTTATTATAAAACTATGATAACTTGACTTTTCAATTCTCTGTTTGTTGTCTCATCAATATGAGAACAAATAACTATTCATTTCATTTATGTTTTCTATCCTCATTTAAACACAGCTACAAACTACATTTGACTTGACCAGGCCCAGAAATGATTTACTCCATTTTATTATAAAATAATATATTGTAATTTACCATTTCTTAACTTATTTATTTATGACTTTGTGGGTGTTTGTCGACTCAAAATTGTTAACTCAATAACCACATACGCCACCTAATAGCCTTATTTTCAGGGCGGGCCTGGGTCCTATGCTTACAGAACCTTACTTTAACTTCTTGTAACATATATTGAACTTGTGAATTCAGATATGTATGTATCTAGATGTGTCTATTCTTTACTTTTATTTATTTACTCACATTTTAAAAGTTACATGAAATTACAACATTAAAGAAATATATATTTATTTGTCTTAATTGTAATTTTATGTATTATTTTAAAATATGTGTGAATAAACAAAAGTCTAAAAGTCTTAAAAGTATATGACTGATAGCACAATCCTCACATCAATAGAATGACTTTTAATACTGATACTTGTTTATATGTTTTTAATTTACAGGTCATATTTAACCGACATTACTCTGCCAGTTCCGATGCAGACCAAGGAACACTTTATGCTAACAGAAATGTTATTAATAGACGAAATGTTGTTGCGGATGTTACTAGTGCCTGGGCTCCTTGTAAGGCTTTCATGCTGCTTGATATCAAAGCACGTGTTGTAGCTGCAGCAATGAACATTCTAGACATGAAGGAACTTAATCAACAACCCAAAACCTTTGTTATTTCAGAGGAGCTAAAGCATGCACCTGATCTTATTAAACAGTTGTATCTACAAAAAATCTCTATCAAGATAGTAGATAAATTCATATTAGATCAGGATCTTCAAAATGATGTCATGAAGAAAGTTATATCAAATCAAGAGCAGGAGGACATATTAAATAACCAGACCCTTACAGCCGATGGGAGGTTCCCCTGCAGACACGAAGGATGTACAAAATCATTTAAATATGATGGCCAAAGTAGAGAAAAACATGAGAGGACTCACAATCTACCCCCAAAACCGACAGAAATACCAACTTTGAAACCCAAGTATCCTGACCTGTTATCCAGTGAAAAGAAACAAGATGATGCCTACAATTATAACTGCTCTGTGCTGAACCATGGATTATTGTTCATGAATTTCTTGGATGCCACAGCTGAGGGTGATGGTCCTAGACTGATGATATGCTGGAAGTTTTTTCTACTACACTTCAGGGTTGAAAAATCAACGTACAAATATGCCTTGGAAGCTCTTTATTTGCAGTTTCAAGTACAGTCCTTACTCTCTCCTGCTCAAGCATTCAATCTGGTTCACAATCGTACTGTCAGCAATAAAGGAGGACCTGGTAGAAATGTGTCACTGGATCTTGATTTAGAACATGAAAACAACTATCTAAAACAGCATATTAAGGGTTTGGGACCCAATGTCTCCCCAGGTCCAGTCACAAGAATCTGCCGTGCACAGAAAGTCATTAAAACTGTACTAAGTAACTTTGATAATGAGTGTTTCGTTGTGACTAAATCAGGAAAGCACACTTCTGCAGATTACAGCAAAGATCTCAAAACAGTTATTGACATACTTGTCAAAGAGTCTGTTTGCATCTTCACTCCAGGGAGGCAATACTCAACTTTTCCTAACATTAAGAGGGACCCACTTTCTGCAATTGACATGTCCGATATGTACAAGTGGATAAATATGCACAAAGAAAACATTGAGCTTGCTAGGAAAGCACGCTAATCTTGAAATGCGTAATATATGCTATACAAAACTAAATGTAAAAAGAAAACAAAATAAGATTTAAACCATAGTTGTGTTGAAGAATACAGTTAAAGTTTGTAAATAGAAAAACATAAGAATGTTAAATGATTTCATATTAGGATGTAAAACTAATAATCATTATTTATTATTTGAAAACAAAATAAGATTAAACCATTGTTGTGTTGAAGAATACAGTTAAAGTTTGTAAATATAAAAACATGAGAATGTAAATGATTTCATATTAGGATGTAAAACTAATAATCATTATTTATTATTTGAAAACAAAATAAGATTAAACCATTGTTGTGTTGAAGAATACAGTTAAAGTTTGTAAATAGAAAAACATGAGAATGTAAATGATTTCATATTAGGATGTAAAACTAATAATCATTATTTATTATTTGAAAACAAAATAAGATTAAACCATTGTTGTGTTGAAGAATACAGTTAAAGTTTGTAAATATAAAAACATGAGAATGTAAATGATTTCATATTAGGATGTAAAACTAATAATCATTATTTATTATTTGAAAACAAAATAAAATTAAACCATTGTTGTGTTGAAGAATACAGTTAAAGTTTGTAAATAGAAAAACATGAGAATGTAAATGATTTCATATTAGGATGTAAAACTAATAATCATTATTTATTATTTGAAAACAAAATAAGATTAAACCATTGTTGTGTTGAAGAATACAGTTAAAGTTTGTAAATATAAAAACATAAGAATGTAAATGATTTCATAATAGATGTAGAAAGGATAATTTATGTTTATTATTTAAAAACAAAATAAGGTTTGAAGCACAGTATATAGGTTGATATTTTTTTTATTTTTTGAATCAGTAAATCAATTTTCAAGGCCACTGAACGTTTTATTTTTTGCTTAAAACGCTTATCAATTTGATTACATGTGTAAGCTTTTATTTATCTAAACCATATTTATTTTCAAATCCATTTGAGTGGCATTTGTGAAAACTAAACTATAGGCCTTGGCAGTCAGTTTGCTGGTCATGCTTGTTCATATGTTTTGTTTATATATGTTAATGTTCATGTTTTGCTATAAAATTAAAAGGAAATTATATAGCAGCGTTATATAAAGTTTATCTTCTTGTGTTCAAAAATATTATGTTGTCCATAGACCTTTCCATAGTTTAGCTCAGTGACCATGCTTACTGAACCTATGGTCACTGAACCTATTTAAAGATAACTTTCATATCTTTGCACTACCATAGAGCGAAAGCACTAGAACCATGAAACAAAAACAAAATAGTTACTAACTAATAGTTCTTATTTAGCGACTGCTAGTTACTATAAAAGACAAGTTAAGTTGTAATGAGGTATTGTTTCCTTTTGTATTTGATGTTTCTGGTTGAGTGATACTGACTAAATAGTCACTAAATAGAAACTATTAGTTAGTAACTATTTTGGTTTTATTTCATGGTTCAAGTGCTTTTGCTCTAGATTCAAAAAATCCATGAGTTCATGTTGCTTTATTGTTGTTGTTGTTGTTTAGTTCATTTGAATGTTATCAATCATATCAGCAACAACCTCTGGGATGTTGCATTCATCACCTAGGTCAGTGGAGGCTTCTAAGAAACTCATATCCTCTGGAAATATTCCACTATATGAAAGTTCATTCCAGTCAATGTCCATTAGTTCTTCGTTGGGGATAACAATGTCCCACATATCATCATCATCAACAAATTCAGTAAATTCATTATCATCACCACTTGATTTGTTATCACCTTTAACATCTATGTCTCCAAAGACCTCTGCAATGATCTTCAAAATGGAAATAGCATGCCTCCTTTTCCAAATCTCAACAAATCTGTAGACATCCGTCAAATTGAAAATCTTGTCACAGTTTGTCAAAATTTGATTTATCTGGCTATCAGAAAATCCTAGAAGCAATTCTGGAATGGTGATAATAGGGAGCGGTCCATGGGGTGTCTTCTGTATCAGTTGTGCATACATGTTCTTTCTAAAAATTATCAGTCGTTTCTTCAGCTCAGCCACTTTCTCTTTATCTGTATTGCGTGTTGGTCCATCGTATACTGAGTTATCCTCCAATGTTGGCAAAAACACGCTTACTTCATCACTGCATTTGTCACACTTTTGACTGGACTCGCAAGTGCTTGCTCCATGAAAGAAACTTATCAGGTAGTGACGCCTACAGTCAAATTTTCCTCTGACATAATCTCTCATATCTTGCTCAACATGCATAAGCATATGAAATTGGTAAAGCAAGATTGCATTACTTGGTTTGCCATCTCTTCCTGCCCTACCACTTTCTTGAATATATGCTTCAACAGATTTTGAGGGTCCAAAATGAATCACAGTATGGACTCCTTTACAATTAACCCCCATCCCAAATGCAATGGTGCAAATTAAGATTTTAATGCATCCATCCTCTTCTGACATGTCAGACAGGATATTTTTCTTCACACTCTTAGGTGACAAGGAATGTAGCATTTCCACATTTCTTCTTCGTGGGTTTTCCTTGTCAACAACAAATTCAGTTCCCAGTTCGTTAACAAAAAGAGAGTACAGGCTTGAACATTGCTTGACTGTTTGGCAGTATACTATTGCTCTTTCAGCATTCTCTTTCTTCTCTCTCAAGTCGTTTAGAAGCCACTTGAAGTAATCAAGGAGAGGAACTTTCTTGTCCATATAAATGACGCTGTATGCAAGATTATCTTTGTTTGGACTTTGTTGTATGTCAACAAAACTTCTTAGTCTTAGAACATCAACAATTGTGGACTTTGTCTTCTCTGTTGCAGTAGCAGTGACGGCCATGAATGGTACGTTTTTTGGTACCAAAGAGCGTAGCTCGCTCAGTTTGTAAAACCACCTTCGAAAGGCCATGGCATTTTGACTTCTTGATGTTCCCCTTCAAAAAAATAAATGCATATGTATAAATAAATAGACACGTTTAAATTAAATTTAAATGAGTATATTTCAATAAGACAGTGTTTTGGGAGATTTATATATAGTTAGTATCTTTTTGCAACCTTGAGGCCGGTGCGATTTTATGTACGCGTCCGTCACGATAAAAAAGAATTGAGTCGATGTTCAAATCTCAAGTGATGATATAGAAAAATAAACAACTTATTGTAATTCTCTATTTCGATAAAAAGAACCGCAAATATTGCCGATATAAAACACGTTTTAAAAAATGATAGCATTGTTTCACACAAAATGTTAACAATCCTCTCGACACATAAAAATAAACTTATAACCAAAATATTAATGAATCAATCAATTGTACTTACCACTGACTAATACAATGAGCTTCATCGACCACAATTCCAATCAAAGACTCCTGATATGTGCGGGATTTCAGCATGTTTCTCCATTTTGAATTGCCCAGCAACGACTCGGGTGATGTGTAAACCAGGGTGAACTCACCATTTAGAATCTTTTTATTTTCTTTGTTATCATCACCTATAGATGCAGCTTTAATTCCTAAACCACGTAGATAGTTAATTTGGTCTGCCATTAGACTTTTCAATGGCGATATCACGATGAGGATCGGTGTGTACGAGTCGTCAGAACAGTTGATCTTTCCTAGTTCGGAGTGAACTAAAGGGGCCATCTGGAATATAATTGACTTGCCATAGCCAGTCGGCAAGTTTACAAACACGTCTTTTCTTTCAATCAAACTAGTTATAGCTTTCTTCTGCTCAGGAAATAGATTTGGAATGGCAAATACTTCGCAACACTTGCGA
This sequence comes from Metridium senile, assembly GCA_949775045.1. NCBI lineage: Eukaryota > Metazoa > Cnidaria > Anthozoa > Actiniaria > Metridiidae > Metridium > Metridium senile. Next base: position 32,845,370 of record OX459095.1, read on the forward strand.
AAACACGCTTCTATGTCGTCCACCATTTTGATGTGCATTCCTGACATACCTTACTTGGCGAAAAACATAAAGTTCGCTCTGATTGGTCAATATCAAACAATGCAGAACACGGTATCCGGCGAAGTCCATCAGACGGAGTTTGGGGAGAAAGTGATAGCGTCGGACCCAGGCCCGCTCTGACAATCAGGCTAACTCAAACCACAAGCTTCGAGATTTATGTGGAGGAGAGAAGAGAAGAGAGGGGATGCTGCCGAAATTCGACAAGGTCTTGACCTTCTGCGCATATGGCCGCGCATACAAATGACTGCCGTGGGGGGGGGGGGGGGGGGGGGGGGGGTGGGTGATAGGTGGGAGTTGAGTTGTTCGTTGACAAGTTGACAACAACATGACGGCGTCAGAACAAACTCTTGTCGAAAATTAACACTAGAAAAACTTGCTACTTTACCTTCGTACGACCTAAGTAACGCTAAAACTTTTTACGTTAAGGGCTGCGGTATCGAATCTTCTCTCAATGCCAATAACAGTTTCAAGCTGCCGTAAATTTAGGGGTTTTTTTACGTTCCGTAAACTTTGTGTTTACAACTGTTACTAGACGAGAAGAAATGGTCGACCATAGAGCCAAGAGATCTTGAGTCGAACAAGTACCTTACCGATCTTTAAGTGGACCTAAAGTTAAAGTAGAATTGGAGAGGATGGAAAGGAGTTCAATTGAGGGAAATACACCTCCAAGCATCGAGCGCGGTTAGCTTCGTCGAAGGAATGGTATCCGCATCGAATTATATGTCTTATATGATTTCTTCTAACATACATTCCAAATGATCCACTGAACTAGTGAACTATTAATAAAGACTTAATAAAAACTGTGTGATTATACTTTTTTCGTGTAATCGAAAGAATGATTTTTGGGTCGATCGTCGTAAAAGCGTCTGACAAAGCGATCATGAAAAGCCGTTATGTTATAATTCGACCCGAACTTTGAGTTGTAAATACACACGAACTTCTATCTAAATAATATCGTAGTTTACTCAATTAAACTGTCATAGGTATTTTTAATAAACCATTGCGATGAAGTTTTATTAAAAAGAAGTTCAAAAAGAATGATTTTTGAGCAGTGTTTTTCGGTAGCATTGCCAATACGAAGCATGAAGTCAGTTCGACCCGAACTTTGAGTTTGAACTTTGAGCGTCATAACCGGCCGGCGCCATTACCAACGATCTTGTGGATCTTGTCCCTCCAGGAGTAGTAATGACCATCGTTCAATGCCTTTGTTATAAGCTAACTCTTTGGGTTTTTCTTGTAATTCAGATTCTTCCTCCGTGTCTCGTTTACCATCAGCTAATAAGCACAAATGTTCGATCGAAGGATTTGGTCTTTTTGTCGTAATAGAGATACCAGCTCTGCTTCCTTGCTTTCAATCTCGATGTTTTTTTCTTGAACTTCTCTAAATGTTTGTCTGTAATTATTACTTAAAATTGGCGCTTTTGTTTTACTATATTTAAGTCAAAAGAACATGTGTATAAAGTATTCCCGAGGGACTACCGACGTTATTTCCGATCAACAAAACCTCCCCAGGGGACCCTCGGTCCAGTCACTGGTCCATGAGGTGAAGTCTCCGGTCCAAACACTTCGATTTTTGGCAGGCAACTCCGCTCCATCCTAATCCTCTTATTAGCTTCCAGTCTCCTCGCGTCCTACCACGTAGTTAACACAGGAAGCCCAAAACAGAAATAATAGGAAAAGAGTTGCCTGCGGAGGAGGCTAAGCCTAAGCGTCTTTATCAGACAATGTTCTATATAATGTATAGATTATATGCTTATAATGTATAGCTTTTTATATTTTTGTATGACTTCTTATATATATTATATTTATATTATATTATCTATTGATACAAATGTACATAATTTTAATTTTGAATCTTACAAATGTAATTCAGCCTTTGGGCTGCGAGATTTGTTTTCTATTAAACATTATTATTATTATTATTACTTTTAGTGTTTGGACTTTAACTAATTACCTTTTCTGCAGCAAATAAAGAGATGCCATAGGTGCATAGAAGCCTGTCATCATTTATCAGTTGTTGCAAAAATGGGACCAAATCTGTTTCAAAGTAGTACTCGCAATGTCTAAGTTCTTCCCCAAATTTTATCAATTGACCAATAGACTGGGATGCATTTTTCATTGCTTCGTCCAGTTTCTTCTCAAATCTCCCCTGAATGTCCACAGAATTTCTGGTAACTTTCACAAATGGAATGAGGGTGGCTCTTGAAATGACACTGAGAAAAAAATAATTACAAGTAATTTACATGTAATTAAATTTTGATTATATTGTTTGTTCTTGTCATATTTCACGTTTTCTTTAAATGTGCTAATTACAAGGATATAAACAATTGAATGTTATTAATAAGAATTAAATAAATATAAAACGTTTTGACGTCATCGTCGTCATAATTGTGCTAATTTAGACTATACTGAGGATGATTTCTCAATCAGAAACGTAACTTTTATATTTATTTAATTTTTGTAGCTTTCAATTTTTATATCCTTGTAATTGATATATTTTAGCTATTAGTGGTATACAATGGCCACATAAAGAGACATCATTAAAATCTTAAAGAATAAATAGTTATCTTACGCTTTATCAATGCATAAGTCAGCCAATATCCAATCATTCATTGTTATGACGGGCGATGTTGTACTTTTGCTGACTCTGTTACAGTTGGCGATGCCTCCCCAATTGAAGGTATCAAGTAAGAGATCTACTAGTTTCTTTCTCTCGTCTGTTGTTCTCCCTGCATCATCAAGGAAAAATGGCATGGTGCACTCATCCAGCACTCTTGTCTGCATTGCTTCTGATATCCTCCTATAAAACGCTTTTGTTCTGCCAGTTAATGAAAGCATACATTTTGCTGCACGCGATTTCCCAAGATTTGTATCTCCTATGGCGATGGCGATGGGAACCTCGCCCTTCATGTCCATGCATGTTTCATAATTAACACCTATCATGCCATGCCCTATACACAGAAAGGAAAAGTTGAAATATTAATGATTGTTATAATGATACGGATATTGGTTGGGGTGCATGCATTGCACGAGCAAAAAGGAAATCCCTCACAATTTTTAATAGTGATATTTTTGTAGCATTTAAATTTATTTGTACAAACTGAGTTATAATTATTGTGAAGTTTAATTACTATATTACCTAGAAGGAAAATAGATGATAACCAGTTTCCTCCAAATGCATTTTTTATTGCGGCAACAAGGGTTTTTAGACCTACTGACCTACTGAGAGGCATCTTTATGGCGCATTCATGGTCTGGTTTGGCAATGTCTACCCATACTGGATCTTGGGAGTTCCGCTTTGCTTTGTAAAGATTAGAGATCCACTTCACAGTTTGATTCTCCTCTGCTATTAGGTCTCCACTATGGTTTATCTGGCAATTCTGGCTTAAAACCCATACATTCTGTCCTTTTATCTTACCAACCCGACTAGCCGCTGTGATGTCTGTTGGAACACCCTCAGTAATACAGTTTCTAATGTAGAGATACATAAACATTCAAAACTTATATGAAGATGAGTTAGGCAAAATCTGACACTAGATACCATTACATGGTTAGAAAAATATATTCACAAATTAATGGATAATTATAAGGAACAGATCAATCAATCAGAGAAGCTCACTTTAGAACTAATGTACTCTGTCAGATTGGTTGATTTGCTTGCTTAGCACACATCAACACAATTTGCATACGTACAGATTTAAATGGGAAAGTACAGATTTAAATGGGAACCTAAGGGTAAAACAAGGAAAGTCAATAGTGCCAAGTTGCTTGAATATGTGATCCAACACTTGTACAAATTATTTCAATCTGAATATCAAAGACTCCAGGTTGTGATTCATCAGGTATCCAAACAACTTGAAGTGGGTAATTTATGTCACTCACATCTAAGACAAAGAGGTGCCTTTTTCATGGTTATATCATAAATTACATCAGTAAATAGACCAATGTATTAGTTACCTGTAGTAATGCTCTATCAGGCCTTGCATAAACTCCAGATATTCCGAATCCTTTAAGAGTAGTGTTAGATTCCCAAAGTCAGTGTTTCTGTTAATTTCTTTGATAAAGTCTTTTTTGCTTGGAGGCTTTCATCAGACACAAAGCATTTACTAAGGTAATAAAATTTCAACATATCAATAGATGTCTTATATACTTTACCTATTTCAAATATATTTTATATAAGAAAAAAATAAAGAAACTTTACCGTAGTACGTTATCATATACTCTCTGTACTTCACAAATAAAACCACTTGAACCACCAACTGTTACAACATGTTTTATCAATGAAAGTGCAAAAGATGACTTTGGGAAAAACACTCCTCCATTGATGTGACCAATTACGCCATTCTGTTGGGTTATTCGTGGCATCCTTTCCTAATTATCAATTAATACATACATTAAATTGCATGTTCTTGTGATGGGAAATAATAACACAACAATAATAATAACAATACAATACAATAAACTTTATTGATACTCCCCAGAATGGATCTTCCTATCAATTTACAAATATAATGTAATATAATATAATGATAAATATAATGAGTAAAAATATATATAATATATAAAAAACTAGGGATATTAAAAATTATAGTAATATAAATAGCAGTTCAATATATATACAAAACTAAGAATAATGGTTAAGAATTGGGATACATTAAATTACTAACAAAGCCATCTATTCACGTAATAGTCCTTAACATTCTTTTTAAAAATTGTTACTGATTTGGCACATCTAATTTACTGAGGCAGGGAGTTCCATATTTTAGTTCCTCTATAAAAAAATGAATTCTGCGCCTTGGCAGTCCTGCATTTAGGCAGGTTTAAGTCATTATTATTTATTGTATTATATTTATGTATGTCAGATCGTTTGGCTATTCGTTTTGCTAAATATTCTGGTGATAAGTTGTTAAGGCATTTGAACATTAATACAGCATCACGTATGCGAAGACAATCCTTTACAGGCCGAAGCTTGAGGTTCTTTAGCGTGGGCGTTATGTGGTCGAATTTCCTTTTTCCTGACAGCAAACGAGCAGCAAAATTTTGCACTAGCTGGAGTTTTGCAACATTTGACTTACTGGTACCTGACCAAACTGAAGAGCAATAAAACAACTTCGTAAAAACAAGTGCATTGATGACAGTGAGTAAAGTTGTTTTCTCAAAGAGATGACGAATCCTGCTAATCATACATAGTTTGCCCATCAGGTCGGCTGTCAAGGAGGAAATTTGCTGATCAAAGGACAAATGTTTGTCCAATATCACTCCTAAGTCCTTAACAGAGTTCACAACAGGGAATTCTTTTCCCAGGAAATCAATAGACGAAATTGTTGTTCGCGCCAACATTTGGCTGCTGGCAAACACGCAGAACTTTGTCTTGTTTGGATTTATAAGTAAATGGATGGCGCTACACCACGCGGCCACTCGGTTTAGATCTTGCTTTACGTCATCTAATCCTCCATTAGGATCCCCGTTGGAGAAGGAGATGTATAGTTTAGAGTCATCAACGTACGACTCCAATAAACAGTTGTTACATACAGTTGATAGGTCGTTGATATACAAGTTGAATAGCAGGGGCCCAAGTATAGACCCTTGCGGGACTCCATGTTTGATCAGAAGGGGACTAAATAGAGCAATACACCCAGGAAGATCACTAGAGTATAAAAAGCTGGTGGACATATAAAAATACCACAACAATAGTATACATATTGAAAATAGTTATAATAATGAATACTGAGATTCAGTTTAAAATTTCCTTTGGTTTTCATGTCTTTCCTCGAGCCCCAACCCCCTCCCCGAAGTTAATAAGCAAATAAATGCTATAAGAAATGTGATGGAATAAATTTGAAAGTGGGGCCTGCATGTGCAGTGTTTTTATGTGGGGGATCAGGGCTCACATTTATTGTTTTGTAATATTTTACCATAGAAATTTTGCTGTCACGCTGGGGCAAACGACCCCCTCAAATCGATCATTTAGATTACATTTTTCATAACTTTCTATGCTTTTATTATTTTTTGCTGAAACTTTCTCAATGGGAAGGAACTATCGCGATAAATGATTTTTGATATTTTGATGACACAAATTTGATATTGATATTATGACGTCATAATCAATGTTACGATTTTATTGCAAATTTTGGAATCACAAATCTGAGCATTTCATTTCATTATTATGAAAGGTATGCACAATGCGATTTGAAATCTGAAAACCGTTTTTCGATAGGATTTACATTTGTTGAGTTATAAAGGATTGAAAAATCGGGTACCCACCCCTCCCCATCAACGAAATTTTTAAGAAAAATATGGTAAAACAAACCCTTCGGAGAAACTTTTTCAGTATGCCATAAAAAGAACCCATTTATCGCTTAAAATACAACACTTAAGAGTGACTGTCAGGAAGAACCAGACAAATTCGAAATATCGTGGCAAAAATCGATTTTGCTCATATTTTGTAGTTCGATACCCTATCATGTTATAAGAACTCCTGTGAACTTAGTTTTTAAAAATTTGTTTTCGTTTGGGAGCAATTTGAATTATTATGCGAGAAGGCAAATATGCTAATTTGACGAATCTGAAATAGAGACCACTCGGCGATCTCGTGCACAAAATACAAACAATATTTAACCTTAAAAACCTAATAATCTTTAAATATGCTATCTCTATATGCCTCATAGCGTATTTCAGACTTGTAGCTTTAACGATGAATTTTGGGCAGAATTTTGTTCAGGAGACAGTTTTCATGAGCTAAAAAATACCCTCAAAACAGCCGCGAATTAAACTATGTTCGATATAACGGAATAGTTTGATATTCACTGTGTGTGAAGTTAAGATATTTTCTTAAAATACTGCCGAAAAATATTGCTAGGTTTTTATGTTTTGAAGTTGTTACAGTCGATCTAAGTTGCCTAAATTGGCTGGGTTTTTTTACGATCATTTTTGCATAATTAGCAACGATAATGAGCGTCAAAACAATAATACTATTTGCAACAATCTTGTATTAACCGTATTTAACATCATCAATGAGTCAATTTGTATTCCTTATTGTAGTTAGAACAATATTTATTCCAACTCGATATAAATCATGCATGTATTTTCGGGGTTTTGATGGTTTTGTAGCTTTTTGTTTATACAAAACCAAGGAGCATTGCGTGACAACTGGTAAGATAATTATCATTCTCACTTGTACAAGGTGCTTGGCAGCATTCTAATACCGGTAATGTAATATTTTGATTTCGTATTCTACACATTTGCTATAGCTGCCATGAGTATAAAGTGCTTACATCCACAAAGCATTCATGTATGTATAAAAGCAGCTCTAATAATTAGAAAAATGTTTGTTCAAATTTATACAAATGATTTTTGTGATCATAAATCAAAAGAACAGTAAATCTCCTATAGACCCTTTCATAAGTCCCTAAGTGTTGTGTTTTCCGCCGTTAACGTCCAATTTAATATTATTTTTGTTGAAATTTGTACAATATTCAAGAAATTGAGTTGTACCTCTAATAAACGGTCACCCTAGGGACTTTTCAAAGTGGCCGCTCAATAGATGTTGGCCGATGAATAAAGGTTCGGCATAAATCTACATATAAAGGGTGGAAATGGCACGTTACTTATCGGTTATTTTAATAAATCTGTGTCTTTTAAATAAAAGAAAATACATTAATTTTGAGTATTGCTCTTTAGACTTTCTCAAAGTCCGTTTTTTTCGTATTGGTTTCTCTCGTTTATCTCGTTTATCTCTCCTTTATCTAGTCGTTTAGCGACTCGTCAAAATAAAGAGTGTATAGTCGACTTGTAGCAAGTCTGCCAAATATTGCAATTAGAAACTGCATTATTTGTTTATATAAGCATCGTATTATTGCTAAAATAACGTACTACTCAAACCTGTGTTTCGTTTCTTACAAAAGATATAAAATAAAACATTTATACTGGAGTTTTTATCAGAAATAAGATCGGCCATTATCTTGTAAATTTCATTTTGTAGACTTTAAAGATGGGATAATAGACAATCTGCTCTCAAAGAACAACTAACGGTATATCTATCTTCTATCCAAAAACACTACTACTATTCTATTCTACTATTATATAATTTCGGCTTATTGAAGGAATTGTGTTGAATTGTGTCATATTATGCATTATATAATATTTTTGTATGACTTCTATCAGATTCATTTTAGTATTTCAAAGGGCAGTATCTAAAAGTCTTGCCAGATCTATTTTTAGTAACACTCGCACGAGGATATAATTAGCTTTGTATAAACAAAACGATCCGGATCAAAACCCCGAAAATACATGCATGATTTATATCGAGTTGGAATAAATATTGCTCTATTAATACAAGATTGTTGCAAATAGTATTATTGTTTTGACGCTCATTATCGTTGCTAATTATGCAAAAATGATCGTAAAAAACAGCCAATTTAGGCAACTTAGATCGACTGTAACAACTTCAAAACATAAAAACCTAGCAATATTTTTCGGCAGTGTTTTAAGAAATTATCTTAACTTCACACACAGTGAATATCAAACTATTCCGTTATATCGAACATAGTTTAATTCGCGGCTGTTTTGAGGGTATTTTTTAGCTCATGAAAACTGTGTCCTGAACAAAATTCTGCCAAAACTTCATCGTTAAAGCTACAAGTCTGAAATACGCTATGAGGCATAGAGATAGCATATTTAAAGATTATTAGGTTTTTAAGGTTAAATATTGTTTGTATTTTGAGCACGAGATCGCCGAGTGGTCTCTATTTCAGAGTCGTCGAATTAGCATATTTGCCTTCTCGCATAATAATTCAAATTTCTCCCAAACGAAAACAATTTTTAAAAAACTAAGTTCACAGGAGTTCTTACAACATGATAGGGTATCGAACTGCAAAATATGAACAAAATCGATGAATCGACTTTTGCCACGATATGTCTGGTTCTTACTGACAGTCACTCTTAATGGCTTCTAAAATCGTATGGAAATAGATTTTTTAATTTCCCTCTATGGAAAGATATTTAGCAAATTATCCCGTTTTGACTATGTAAACATTGTCGATTTCAAGGTACAGCGTTGATAACAGAGAAAGTAAACACATTGTACTGCACATGCGTGATTCTCCTGAGAATCTTGCAAATATCGCATGCTAAGTATCAAAGCTTTTTGGAAAGAAGTAACAGGACTCGAAGCATAAAATACGCTAAAGGTTCTCATTGGGGAACGATTGTTGAAGCATGTGTCTAGGTAGGATATAAGATGTCTCATTATAAAGTCCTGAACCGATTGCTCGGCATTTTGGATTGGCATTCATTGGCATTTTGTTCAAAGAGAAACTGCTGGGATGTTCGAACACATTGATCACCTCGATTGAGCTTGTTACACAGCCTAAACTGGTTTAAAAGGAGTGACAAACAAATCTTTAAATCGGGCGTTAATTGGTAAGTATATAAATTGTTGATGTACATTTATGTTACAAGGAGAAAATTTCGCCAAGCTTTTCATATTATTTGTTCTTGAAGGAAATGTAGAATAGTATTAAACAGTATGCTACATATAAATTGGAACAGTACAACCTCAATGTGAAGACTTTAGTTGGACGGATTTCTCCAAATGAAATGGCGCTCAAATTTTATAGATATTAAAATTTGTTTCAGTAATAGGAAATATAAACGATGTAAATAAATGGACAATATCTTAGTTTGTCCACAGTACATACAAGCTTCGAGAGGCTCAGAGATAAAGGAATAATTTTGGCGCCAACTTTTTTGGCGGGAAGACTCCGAGCAAAAGTCAGAGCTTCGATGAAGCTTTTAACTTTATATCTAGATTAGCGCATAAATGAAGAAATGTAAATGGTTACCGAAAGTATAAATAAATCTCTAGTCTTCGTAACTGCTACAGTCGTTCATAGGCACAAGAGTGGCAAATCGAGGGTAGATTGAATTTGGTTGGAAGCTCGATCGAAGACGAAGGCTCGAACAAATTCAAAAATAGAGGGGAAATGTGTCAAAACTTGTAGTGCGTTTTGTATCAGAACGTAAAATACTTTAATTCTATGAGGTTCTTACCTTTTTGTCCACGATATAATATCAAAAGAAATCTGCTTCACTCTACTGCTACTTCTCTATTCCAATGTTACGTTGTGTGCTGAACTGTAAACCGGTATATCAGAGTTAGATCAGATAGATATAAATGCTTATTCACTCAAAACAAATTTGAATATCTATCTATCTAACTATCCCTACAGGGGGTAGTGCCAGATCATAGAAAACTATTGTTTTAGCTGGATATTTCTTACTGATCCCTCTCCCCAAGGGAGAAATTGGTAAAAATGTTCAAAATGGCGGACGAAGAACACCAAATTATAGGTTGTTTACAATAAAATATTTCTTACAATTTCGAAGTAAATGGAATTTTTTCTGGCGCCGTTTCATGAGTAAATACCTATACTTTAACAACATGGAAAACAAAACTAATAATAAGTCATTTTAAAGGTAAAATTGGTGATAAATGAAGGCTATACAGAGAATATGTATATTTGTTGACTATTTCCTTTTGTAATAAAACTTTCTTCATGATTTTTGTTATATAGTTGACTTTTAGGCGGGAAAAGGCCGTACGCGAGCATATTTAGCAAACTTTGGTCTCAAATTGCATATCCATCTAAATTTTCTCTCGGTAAATACTGATCTATTTGAGTCATTTGTCTTAAAAATTCGACAATTCTTTACTAGCTTGTTGACAAATCCTTAGAGAAAAGCTGCTCCTAAACAACTTGTCTTCGTTCTAGAAGAGCTAACTCAACTTAAAAGCTTAAATCTACTCAGATTATATTGATGTTAGTTTACATGCAGCTCTTTTAGGAGCTAGTATTGTATGTAATTCTGACTAAACATGTCTGTAAAAGTAGAATGTGCTTGGGCTAGAGTATGCATTAGACAAACCAAGAGTCTATGTTCTATAAAAAAATCGTTGTTGGCTGAGAACAAAATGGCGTAGTACTACATATCAATCAAACCATACATCAATCAATATGTCTAAAGAACCAGATAAACTTACAATTAACTCAATGAAACAGATGTGGAAAGAAGAACTGTTACCTAGTATTAGGAGTGAAATAAGAAACGAAATCAAAGTAGAGATTGACCAACTGAAGCAATCTATCAACCAACTCTCAGATCGGTATACTCAGATCGAAAATTCTCAAACATTTATCTCACAAAAATTTGATGAAATGGTTAGATCACTACAAGAGTCCAAGAGTCACATCTTATCCCTAGAACACAAAATAAAGAAGCAAGAGAGTTTAATGGCAGAGCTAAAAGAAGAAGCGAGTTCTCGCGATGAAGAATTGGATGAAATGCAACAATATTCTAGACGAGACTGTATTGAAATAGTGGGGATTCCGCGTCTGCCACAAAATAATCCTCGGAAATTGTTTAAAGAGTTATGTTCCTCGATTGATATCAATTTGGAAGACCACGAGATCTCAACAGTTCATCGGCTTCCCGATACGAAGAAAACGAAAAACCGAATGATTGCTAAACTTGTTCGCCGCGATATGAAAGAAAGGATTTATCAGAGCAAAAAAAAACTGGTAGGTAAAACTTCAAAGATATTACCATCAGTTAACTCAGATAAATCGTTAACTAATCCATCCAAGATATTCATTAATGAATCCTTAACAAGCATGAGAAAGCAAATATTCAGTAAAGCGTACAAATACAAGAAAGATAACGACTTCAAGTACCTATGGATATCCAATGGTAAAATATTCTTAAAAGAGAAGGATTCTTCACCAGTAAATAGTTTTACCACCATGAGAGCCTTTGAAGACTTTGAAGTGTCACACTAGAAATAAAACATTGACTATCAAATGAATCATACAGAAAAATCAGATACTGATTTCTACAACTTGCTTCCAAATCCTGATCAATCTGATGAGCAAGACTTAGACAACATGCTTCAACTACCATCATCTGAATATTTCTCAGCTTCTGAACTTAACAATTTTCTTAATTCCAAAAACTGTACCAAATCATTATCAAGTATTCATTTTAATATAAGAAGCCTACCCAAAAATTTTGATCAATTGAATGATCACCTTTCTACATTTGATAGGATAATAGATATAATAGCTATTTCAGAAACTAGGCTTAATGACAAGACTGTTTCTAATATTGATCTTCCCCATTATGATTTATATCAAGATAATTCCCCAACTATGGCAGGTGGTGTTGCTCTATATATGTCCAAACATCTCAAATCAAAACATAGACCTGATCTTAAGCTTCAAATGGAGTCAGTTGAATCTTGCTGGGTTGAATTTGACACTTCTAACTCTAGAAGTACAATAATTGGCTGTGTTTATAGACACCCACATGCCAGCCTTGAGGAATTCACTCAACAATTAGAAGAATTAATTAAACAATTTAGTAATAACCAAACTATTTACATACTAAGTGATTTTAATATTGACCTTCTGAAATATGAGGATCACCTACTTACTGAAAATTATGTTAATATGTTGTTTAGTAATTCTTTTTATCCACTTATAACTAAACCTACTAGAATAACTGACCACTCTGCTACCCTCATCGACCATATTTATACAAATTCTCCTAATTTTGACTTTACCGCAGGAATTATATCACTTGATATTACAGATCATTTACCTATCTTTTGTGTTTTACCAGATAATAAGAGTAAAGACAAAACAATTATTTACTATAGAGATTACAGTAAATTTAACAAGGAAAGGTACTTGCATGACCTACAAAATATCAATTGGCATTCTACTTATGATAACAATTTAAATATTTCTGCAATGAATATTGTAAATAACATTCAAACAGTAATAGACAAACATGCTCCAATGAAATTAGCATCAAGAAGGAAAACAAAAGTCCTGAAGAAACCATGGCTAACCAAGGGAATACTTCAATCCATTAAAACCAAACAAAAAATGTATCACAACTCAAGAATGAATCCGCAGGACATTGAAAAGTCAGTTAAGTACAAAAACTATTCCAACTTACTAAATAACATTATAAAACAGAAGAAAAAATTATATTGGACAGAACAGTTTGATAACCATAAAACTAATTTAAAGAAAACATGGAAATTGATAGGTCAACTAGTGAAGCTGAATTGTTTCCTGATAAGCTAGTGATTAATTGTCTAGAGCATAGGATCGGTCACGTGACTGCTTGTCTCACATGGCTCGGTCGGGACTGGGTACTATGTATCCCGTGTCAATATGGCGGACAAAGATGGCGGACAGAAGCGTGGAGTCTTTTGTGATGTAAACGTGATAGAAATACACAGAACAGACCTTATTTTCTTTGAGGATGTTTATATTTTACATCGAATATTGTTTCCGATCTCATTTGGGTTGTAATCAGGCGGTGAACGGCCTCTCCCCGAAAAGCACTATGGGATTGTATTTCAACACATTTCGTTGCAAGATGGCAAATGTGAGGTTTTCGAACGGTAAGTTTGATAGCTTTTTTTAAATATAATTCTTGGTTTATTTTGAAAGTTTTTGCATGATAGCAAAGAGGATTTATCATTGTTCAAACCCCGATGTGGTTTTAATATGAGTCGGCTAGTAATTTCGAAATTATGCCTGTGTTGTCCGATGTGGTGATTTTGTGTTTGTCCTCGTGTAACTTGAGTAGGGTTATATTTTTTGCCCAAACTGCATCTAATTTTGAGGAACCTCATGAAAAAATAGCATAAATGTATTCTTTTAATACCTGTAATTCATAATATTTGATCGCTCCCAATCGCTCCCCATTCCAAAGGGACAAACTACTAACTTGAAATCTTGTCATATTTCAGGATGAACTTGTCAACAATGGCGTCGAAGAGAGTTTACCGTGTCGAGGGTGACACTCCTGGTAAACCCAAAGAAAAAAATACAAAAAATTCTGCTGAACCCAAAACATCGAGAAAAAGTCTATTCGATGTCAAAAAGCTAAAGTCGCTAAACAAAGCAACAAACATTCCATGGACTACGGAGGAGACTTCAGCTCTCGTGCAGTATATCTGCCTGTATTGGGACGAAGCTCATACAAACTCTTGGCCAAAAATGAAGAATGAAAATTTTTGGCAAAGTTGTTCGGATGCCGTAAACAAAAGCTGTCAGTCGTCTAGGACAGGTACTTAAAACTACGATTTAATTATTTCCATGTTTCTTTGTTTCCCTTTATATGAGTGGATTACTATAATTTATCAATCAAACCATGTATTCATACTGAGCTAAAGATTATTCTGCCAAACTAAGAACCCCTTTGTAAATAAGCTTGCTATGGGGCTACAGGGCTAGGAATCTAGAAGGCTAGTAGGGCTACGAGACTGGGATAGAAAGAACAAATAAAATAAAATATGACAAAACAAGAAAAAAGTAAAAAAAAAAACCCTAACCCTTTATCATCTTAGTCCTTGGCAAAATAATTATTATTATAAGTGCTTTTGACTTTTGTTTTGTACATTTATTACAAGCTAATGTTATGCCAATAAAGCATAGTTTGATTTAAGATAAATAGACATATGTTATGGCAATTATTGTCATTTAATTCATATGTCTCTTTAATATTCATGTAGACCTGACGAACTGCAACTAAACAAGTAATTAAATGCTTTTTCCTTTATAATTTTCCAGGTTCATCATGCCGCACAAGAGTCATAAAACACCTTTCGAAAGAATATGCTTCTTTAGAAGAAGCTGAAGAAAGTTTGAAAATAGACTATGTTGTCAGCAAGCCTACAAAAAGTTTTGATTCTCCTGAAAAGAGACAGCAAGCACCACTGCACACCCTATCACCAATTTTAAAGCACTGTTCACCTACAAAAACGTCAAGTCAAACCAATGGTGATGCTATTGTACTAATTACTGAGATTTATACTTCAATGTCAAAGAGGATGAAGTCTCAACTTGTCAGCGTCCTCTTCAAGAAGTTTCTTATGGAACTAGGAGGTTACGAACTACTGAAATTTGTTTCCTCTGACTTTTTGCAAACTGCTGTGGATGCCATGATAAATCTAAAAGAACTTGGGAAACGCAATTTGCTATTGGGACTTGCAAAGTGTTTCCAGAAAGATAAGGACAATGGCACCAGAATGCCAACGGACAGAATGCCTTTTGGACTAATAGACTACAACATTCGTTTTTTTGCGTCGAACAATACGCAGATGTTAGGTCAAGAGAAACACTACACCTCTTGGCTGGAGACCATGTTTGCACAGTTTGGTCACAAGTGGTACTGTTTGTTCAGGGGGCCTATGTGGCAATATGATGAAGATGCACCAATAGATTTGATGGCAGATGCACTCAAAGAAAGTGGGATTACTCTTGAGCCAGATGCTGAAGGTGAGGAACATCAGGGGGACATTAATGAGATCCTTGGGCAGATCAAGAACATTGACATTGGACAACAATCTAATATTCAAGACAGCCCAGAAATAACAACCCAGTTCCTCCCTGATGAACCAGTGGGCAGCCAGACACCAATCACCACAGAGTTTGCACCTGACCAATCACCAACTCACAGACAGGTGTCACCTCAAACTGTTCAAAATGATGAAGATGCACCAATAGATTTGATGGCAGATGCACTCAAAGAAAGTGGGATTACTCTTGAGCCAGATGCTGAAGGTGAGGAACATCAGGGGGGCATTAATGAGATCCTTGGGCAGATCAGGAATATTGACATTGGACAACAACAAACTATTCAAAATGAACCACAACATGAACAGATATCCACATTATGGACTCACCTTTCAGCCAGTCAAGAAGCTGAGATTTGTGAAGGATTAGTTTCGCCCGAAAAGATGGAAACTTATCATCGCATACAACCTGTCAACCGACAGAAACCTCCATGTTCTGGTTTATATAACCCATTAAAGGTAAGTTGTACATTGATCTTATATTTTCTATACAGTCCTAATTACAGTCAATTCAAAAAACATTGTTGCGAACAGGCTTCAAGTCTACGCAACTAGACCAAAAGGTAACATGGGTTTGAATCACTGAATTATTCATAATTTGTTGATATATTACAATAAGTAAATGCCGAAGACATAAACCATCCAACCAGCTCGCTGTACGGTCTCATATTGTATCAATCTACTTGGATATTGTACGCATTTATCTGCTTCTGTGATTTCTACCCATGTTAATTACCTTTCGGTCTAGTCGCGTAGACTTGAAGCCCATTGACGACAATGTTTATTGAATTGACTCTATCTATACACTAGATTGCAGACACGTAGTATATATTTATACATATACATAATATATTTATACATATTTATACATTTATTATTTATACATAATATATTTATACATAAATCTCAAAATGACTCAACTATTTGTTGCAATAATATTTTCTTACTTAGAGCTAGAAAAACATATTTTCAATATGCAAGTTACATTTCTGAGAGTATTTAAATAAAAAGCAAATAGCCTTAGCTTTTTTTTTCGTATCCATAATATGCACTGTTATATGTGTATATTTATACAAACAACACTTGATGTTTGTAAGTATTTATTTTTAAGATTTATTACAATATCAAGTCTTAACTAATATACTGTTTTTGTTGCTAATACAGAGCAAAGTGAATGTGGCCTGCACAGGGGTGAGGGCTGTGCAAAAGAATATCCAAAGTCATGGCTTTACAAAAGATGTTGAAATACAGGTAATCACAGTGTTGTATTGCTAAGGTTATTAACCGAGCGCAAGGTCTGTACGGGGAAATATCAGACCGAGGTCTTGACAGTACAGAACAAGCAAGCGAGGTTTATATTCGTTTATTATATGGCTTTTTTCCCTTTCAACACATGTCATTTTGAGCTCTTGTTTTCTATATTTATTTAAAACAAAAACATTGCTTAGGAAGTTAGCTTGTGTTCAAGTTGTTGTCCATTATAAGAAAAAATCAAGTTTGACGTAATTGGAGATAATTTCCAACATAAGATTACTTTTAAGAGCTGTCTTTCATTTCTCGGTCTGTTGCCATAGCAACGGTCACAATACGCCTTTGGACAGACTGTGCACCAACCAATCAATCAAAATTCAGGAAATTATCAAGCCATATAATAATAGAAGTAATAAACTGGATTAGCTTTGAAATGCACAAGATAATAAAGTCTTAAAGCCCGTTCTCTGTGTTATTTGTTTACTATCGAAATCACTAGAGTGGTAAAATGCTTCTTTAAAATTCTGTGTTGTTTTTGTACCATGTGATCGCTTCTGGCCAATCATTTTGCTCAAAATTGGTCATGTGGTACAAAAAAACACACCCCCAAGGCCACATTTTCAACTGACATTTAACCACTCTAGTGATTTTCATAGTAATTAAAATGGGCCATAATATTCCTGTCTACTTGATTCCATTTGATTGTTTTTTTATCATTTGATTTTCCTTTTTCAGATGAATGCCCTAAAGTTAGCACAGAAAAGTAATCCGACAGGTAGATGGTGGATCAAGGCTGATGCCTGTGATATCCGTCAAGGCCTCCGAGAATCTATGTGTGGTGTATGGGCTGGAGACGAAGATTTAGGAGATGGTACAATACAAAAGCTGTATTCAGAGTACAGGGCCAGGTGTGCTGCAGTAAAATCTTTGAAAAGTACCACCATTGACTCACTCTTAATGCGTTTGAAGCTAGACCTTGAGTTCCTGTTGACGGGAGAGCGAGAAGCAAAGACTGTGTATGAGAAAGCCTTGAGTGCTACTCGTATGGCCCAGAATACAGTGATGGAGCTAGCATGGGACACCATTGGTTATGAAGAGCTGATTAAAACGTGCAATTGCTTTATAGAAGAGCTGGGATCCTTTGCTAATTGCCCTCAGAGTGCCACATCTGTAAAGGGTTTGCAGTCATTGCAAATACGTCTTCTTAAGTATCTACGGGACTTATATTCAAAGAAACGCTCTGCTGCCAGCCATCTGCTTGTATTTATGATATCTGATGAGCTCAGGAACTTTAAACCGTATGCTATCCCCGTGCAGTTCCTGAGCTACAAGAGCATCACAGATGCAAAGACCAGAGACCTTGCCAAGCAGTTGGAGGATGCTATGACACGTATTGGGATGATTGTAGTGGGTCAGTATTTTGCATCTCTCTAAACATGAAAAAAATAATAGAATTAATAATTTTTGACTTTCTCACAATGATGTCCAAAAACATTGAGTTTCCTGTACAACTTGAGTGTGGAAGGTTATTTTTTATTAAAATTTCATTTCAAATAATTGTATTGTTCCTTTTCTTCTGTAGGCTTTGGTACTGATGGGGAGTTCAACTCTTTAAGGACCCGAGGAAATTCAAGGCCTATCTCTGTACTGGAAATAATCAAGAATGCAAAAAGAAAAGCGAAAGCTATCAGTGCCAATGTTATTGCAACACACTTCCAGCTGGATCAGTTTGGTATGTTTACTTAGGTTGTTAGATCATAACTTAAGTTTAATAGCAGTACACTGGAGACATCAAATACAGAAGATAATTCAGTAAAATTGCAAGCCAGAGGTTCCCGGTTTGAGTCACAGGACGTCCAAAATAAAATAAAATATAAAATAAAAATAAAATGTTAGGCAATTAGTTAGGTAGGTAGATAAATAAACAGGTATATAGACAGGTAAAAAAGGAGATAGCGGTGGAATAAAGAAAAAAAGAGAGTGAATTGGAATGAATGAGAAATTACTTTTAAGCTAATTTATACGGTGTCTTGATCAGTGTCTTGATCAGTGTCTTGATCAGTGTTTGATCGGTGTATCAAGACCTATGCACATGACTGAAATACAAAGTTGTCATTGGTCCCTGAGATAATGAATTATTAATGAGTTTGAGAAGGAGACATCAATGTGTGTTATTTTTATCACAGGAAATCCTGCAAATCCTCACCCTGCTGTTCCAGTTCAAGATATTAGATGGATATATAGTGACATAACAAATGGACGACATACGTTCCACAATGCTGCACTGAGGCTGCGAAAAAAGCTGTTTCCAGACGACTATGAACCACACCACTGGGTTACAGGTAGGCAGGTCGAGAGGTTGTCAAGTTTGGGAAGGGTACCAAGCCTCCTCAAGGTGTCCCGTCTGCTTACGAGAATGTCGCTAATAGTCCAACTCACGGTTCCTGCAACTCAATGTCAGCCTCGCTAGCATGTAATATATTCTTTACAATTCAATTGTTCTTTGATGTGTGAATGCCTAACATTTCTGCAGACTACACTGAGAACTAAAGAATATATTACATGCTAGCAAGGCTGACATTGATTTGCAGGAACCGTGAATTGGACTATTGGAAAGTGTGAATACAGTGTTTGTATACATGTATGGAAGAAAAAACAGGGTTTTGGAAAGCTGTCCATAACTAGAACTATCCGCTTACAGGAGCGTCCGCAAATGGAGCTTCAAGTGTACTTGACTTTATATTGTAGAGTGTGATTGTTTGAATGACAGTCCCAGATGGGCTATTTAACCACTGGATTATTCACAAGCATAAAAATTGTTTTGGTATTGAAAGTACATTCTGTTGTATTGTAGGCCGAGAAGAGACCACCCCTGACGTACTGAGGTCTTTGTTAGCCATCTATATATATAGGAAAGAGGTGCAAGACCTACAGAGTTCTTTGGATGATCCTGTTGACTTCTCCAAATTCCTTTATCAACCTGAGAGAAATGAAAAGACGAGCGAGCTTATACATCACAGAGAGGATCACAACCACTTGTTGAAAAGAATCACAAACTGCCTCAGAGAAGGGCATATTCCTGGTGTAAACTTAAAGTATTTACGCGATGCCCTACACGATCCTACAACTGGTCTCACATACGAATCTTTGACTGGCAAAAACAAACAGTCAGTTCCGGACTGTGAACGCATGATATCTCCAGGAGTTCTGTCATTCCTCAATCGTGTTGGTCATGTTACTGGTGCAACTATTCTACAAACTGTCCACAATTGGCACAAGGCTGTAGATGGACGAGGACTGTCTGAAGATGTTCGCGCCAGATACATTGCAGAGATGAAGAGATGGATTCTAGACGACTGGATCCCTTGGCACAGGGTCAACCCAGACTACTCAACCATTGATGTTAACAGGTAAATACTACTGATTACAATGTAATATTACAACTTACATACTATTAGATACTAATTGTAAACACGGCTCTTTATGGTGATTTTTGATGGCCAAAAATTGCATTTCAATATGATTTGGTAAATGGTCCTTCATTAACAGAGAAGTTCACAATTAGAAGTGTTAACATTTAGAGAAAGATGCTGTACTTTATAAATTAATTTTGTTTTGTTTGATTGATTCTTAGACCAATCAAAGGCATTTGTGGTTTGACTCGTGAGTTAATTGTTGGTCTTGTGGCAAATTTGGAGAGCAGAGAGTTGCGAAGAACTGAGTATGCATGCAGAGGACTTCCACCCGAACACCCAAGAGCATCTTCAACAGACGATGTTGAAGGATTCTTTGCCCTGATGCATGAACTTCTTGGCCCCATTTTTGATCTCAAGCAGTTTTATGATCAGCTGCCCAAGATCATCAACGAGTTTGCCAAGAGAGTTGATCCCGAATTGCCATTTTATTACTGGACTGGGCACAATGCCAGGTACAGAGACATTGCTTTGCCATCGTTTAATGTCCCCAGTGGTCACGGTGCAGTTGAGCGTCTTGATAGAGTCATTTTATCAAGGAGGGGTGACCCTGGAGTTTTTGTGGCTAACCGAGCCTCCCTTCCTCAGAGGGGGAAACTGACAGTAAGAGCCACATTCCACAGAGCACCTGTTGCACTCCCACCAGCACAATTATGATATTTATATTATATTATATTATGTATAATTTGAATTCATTGACCCAATTTTAGAGGCACCTATATAATCAATAAGTAATAGAACTCCATACTGTCCAATTTGAAAATAATTAGACTTAGAAGAATTTGTCTGACTGTCAATTATTGGACTCGGCAATTGGACAGCATTGAGTCTTATTACATATACTAACTTATACAGAGAGACATGATAGACTTTTGGATTCCAAACATGGATTTTTGATTATTTTGCACAATGTGATGAAACTAAGTATCAAGAAACTTTCTCTAATAAAACATGCATGTGCATGGAAAAGTCTCCCCTGTCTGTAAACAATCAACGACAAGTTGGTCAAATATTTGGAAAGGCTTTACTTTCAATTAACTTAGTTTCCATGTAGTTATACACAACACAGTTAAATTTTATTGTACTATATTTCTAGAAATTACTTGACACAATACACTCGTGTGTTCTAAACAAGAACAAGAAAATGGTCAAGAAAGTATATATATTTATCTATCTATTCTATAGCATGTTTTGTTCAATCCACATCAAGAAACTTTCTTTCTTGTAACTATAACTTGTGTATAATAAATATAACTTGTATATAATAACTATAACTTGTATATAATAACTAGAGTACAAACACTGAAAGTGTGCAATACTTTGTATTATTTACTACTAAATAGTGTTGATTAAACAATATCTAGAGAATAGAATAAGCATAATTTAGCAGTATTTATGTTGCACACCTATAGTGTTTGTACTCTATAACTTGTATTTATAATTAATACTGTGTCTTATACACTCCAGAAAGTTTATGTACAGGTAACCATAACTTGTATTTATAAATAATTAATACTGTGTCTGATACACTCCTTTATATAGCTATTTCAAACAAACGTTGTCATTGCCATTAAGCAGGGATAGGTTGTTCAAAGACCACAAGGAACTATGTAAACGCATTGATAATTTTTAAATGCGTCTCTAATAATGTTTTTTTTATATTATTATTATTATCACAGTGCGACTACACCAACCAAAGCCTCCCAAACAAATTTTCCACAAATTATCTATCTATTTAATTTTTATTAAATAGAATTTTCACAAAATTCAAACTGAACAATTGTGATCTTGAAAGACTAGACTAGTTTGAATGATAAATTTGTGATAATTCTTTTTTTCAGATGCTCGAACATGATTGGATAATTTGTGGAAAATGTGTTTGGGTGGCTTTGGTTGGCGTAGTCACACTGTAAGTCTTTTCAGTCTGTGTTCTTCAATAAATACACACTCCCCACTGTCTTATGGGACAATCCTTATTGAAGTTGAGCTTTGACGATGATGAAGTGGAGATTGCAATGACCTATTGCCGCATGGCGGTGACAACGTTTTTTGAAATAGCTTTATACGTGTAACTTTAAATACAAATTGTATCTATAAGTCTTAATAAATATTGAGAGACTTGAAAATTAGCGAACACTTTTGCTGGCTTTTACAACTGGATTAGGCCAAGCTCCCTTTTTTGTCAGTACAATACATATATAAAAGCCTATTAACTGAAATTTTGTGCTAAAGCGAATATTTCTAATGGTGACTTGAAAATAAGTTCCCAAACAAGGTTTAACATACTGTGTCAAATGTCTATCGATATATCCTACTTTGTAATGTGGCTCGGAAGGACATGACACATAGACTGCTATGGCATTCTCATCATGAGTGTTCTCAGGTTCTAACTCAAGTTTAGCTGATACGTGTCTATTGTGCTCATACATGCACTCATGTGCAGCTTCAAGAGCCTTCTGCCTGGATTCGTCATAACAGGTGCCTAAAACCTTGAATGGCAGAGAGTGGAATTCATCTCCAACACCTTCACCATCGGACACAACAGGATTCTCCAATAGATTGTCATTTTGTCGTTTTGGCTCCCAAAGTACAGTAAAGGCTTCACCATCTATTTCGATGTTGCAATGTGTTTTACATTTCATTTTACCAATGTGGGAAGACTGACCTCTCACTATCAGACCTGGAAACTCGGTGTTATTGAATTGGAATGTAACTTTGTTGAATTCTAGTGACAACACAGGGAAACAGGGGATGCTCCATTTAAGCCAGTGGTCAGTAATTTGTACAATCTTGATAATAAATTCTGTTTTTGGCAGGGCAGCTTGCAATCCACCTGGAAATTAAAAGAAAAACAAATGTAGAGATAAGGGAGTTATTAATGGAATGTATGGTACAAACAATAGACCTATCACATGTGCAACACAACATTGTTTGAAATAGGTACATATATTTTGATTCATAAAGTTCCAACTTTAGATTAACAAAAATAAACCTTTTAATGGTATATAAAAAGCTATCATCATTATTGTTAAAGATATATACCTGGACTGTTCTGGTTGGTGTGATTATCGTTGAGGTCATCAACTTGGTCATCCTGTGAAGTACTTTGCTGCACAAATATAAAATATATATAAATGAAAGCTACACGGGTACAGGTTGGACACATTTCTTGCAAGGAAATTAATGTATTCTATTTATAGATTATAAATTTTTATATATACACTGACTTGCAATAAGGACATCATATGGAAATAGAACATTTGTCATAAAGAAAATAAAACATTGGTGATTTAGTGAAAAAAACAAGATAGTTAAGCTTGAATGCCTTTCTTTTGTCTTTTGATTAATTCCTTTGGCACTAAATCACAAATGTTCTATTTTGCTTATGACAAATATTCTATTTGGTGTGTATATGAACATTTTTTTGAACTCTAACAATCACGTAGTAGTGATTATGATATTCAGTTATCAGGTAATTCTTACACACCTGTTGAAGGTTGCTTTCTTTGCCAGTGTTTATGTTCATATCCCCAACTGCCAGTTCTTTAGCAACTGTGTCATCGAGGCCACTGCAATGTACCGTCAAGGACACAAAAAGTAGATTCTGATTTAAGACTAATAATTGTGATTCTATTATGCACAGGTAGTAAAAACTAACATAAGCCCAAGAAAGGAGAACAAAATATAGTGGCTTGAATTGAAGTGTTTTCACTCTAAATTATAATAAGTGCTCTTGAATTTTTGTGTCTTTTTCAGGCTGAACTACCTCCGAAGTGCTCACACTAAATCCATGAACATTATGTATACACCCACTTGCAATAAGGTTGTCATACAAAAATAAAACATTTGTCACAAAGAAAATATAACATTATTTTGTGATTTAGTGCAAAAGGAATTAATTAAAAGACAAAAGAGAGAGTTCAGCTTGAGTGATCTTCTTTTGTCTCTTAATTAATTCCTATTCTACTTAAGCACAAAATGTCAAATGTTCTATTTTGTTAATGACAAGTGTTCGATTTCTGTATGACAACCTTATTGCAAGTAAGTACATAATACTCATTAGTATATACTTTTAATAAATGGCATTGATTTTTTCAAGGTTTTTGAAAACCACTATGGTAATTGCAAATGGTAAGCTTTGTACATTAAAGGATACACCCCACAGAAATGCTGTAGTTCTTTTGAAGGTTCACTATGCCAGTCACTAAGTGGTCTAGTCTTCAACTGGATAGGGTCCAGCACCGTCTGGTGGAGGAACACTGCCTTTGCCTTGTTAAACTTATCCCTGTAGTCCGGGGGAGCACCTTTGGTTTCCAGTACTGAAAATATGTCGACTGACTTATCCAACTGTATCTGGAAAGCTCGGTGGATTCCAATGCCACGGACATGGTTAACGTAGTCACAGCCAGCTGTGATACAGCAGTCTAGGAACTTGTCCTGGGTTAGCCTAAGTGTGGCCAATAAGTCAGTGAGAGAAAAATACTCCCCATTTCCAGTATCAAGGCGAAGTTTGACTAAAACCTGCAATTAATAAATAGTACTGAATAAGGGCACTTCCTTTTCCATAGATCTTACACATATTTATAGACATACTAACCTCTTGGGGCACTTAGGTTTATCCCAGACCTAAAATTTCGATTTTTCATACCCTATCCCAGACTAAACCTAAGAATTATACACCATATCCCAGACTAGACAAACACCATTGAAACCCTTTAACAGCCAAAAATTTACCCTATCCCATAAAAAATCCACACCCTAGACTAAATGTATAAAAAGTATACCAGACCTAAAAGCTGAAAAACCATACCCTATAGGGTGGCACATACCAGTATAGCAAATATAGGGGAGTACTCCCCCTTTGACTAACCTTTTTGCATCCATATGCCAGAAGATCTGAGTCTTCTGTAATGGCAAAATCACCATAGCCATTCTGTAGTAGGTAGGTGATTTGCGCATCGGATTCGTACGGTGACACAATATATTCTATGGCTTGTCTTTTACAAAGCTGTAAAACAAATAAAGAAATAAACCAAACTGAAGTAGTAAATTATCTACTTATTTTAGTTTAAAGAGAACCCTGTAAAATGAAAATGATTAAGCTTACATAGTTTTTAAGCTTGACGTTTCGACACTTGCTTGTGTCATTATCAAAAGTGGTTTTATTTGAATAAGCGTTAAGATTTAAATACTGGAACTTAGTTGAAATTATTCAAATAAAACCACTTTTGATAATGACACAAGCAAGTGTCGAAACGTCAAGCTTAAAAACTAGTATTGTTGTCATTAGTTTTATCACCAGAAATCACTAAATGTTTTAAGACCAAAACTTTATAGTTCGTCTTACATATAGTTGCAAATAATTACTACAAACTTCAGCTACAGACAATCAAAAAGACAGTTTGAAATTGCGCTTACATTCCTTTAAGCGTTTTGTTTCGAGAGCTTTTATATCCTATCTCAATGGATTGAAGTTCACTGAATTTTTGTTGTTTTAGCGAGGGTAAGGCGAAGCAAGTCGCAGTTGCCTGGTGTTTAATAATAACAATGTACTTCTTTGGCTTGCCTAAAATCACTTAGGTAACCCTAAGGTGATTGACTAAATAAGACTAACATACAAACTTTGTCCAAATAACATCCAAAATAAGAACGGAGTTCACCTCTATACACTCGGCGACGTCTTCAGTTCGAACACTTGCCGCCTGAGCGGTTAGTCTAGTAGACAAGTATTCGCAAGTTGTCTCCGACGCTCGTTTTGCATTCTTCTCTCTCTCTCTATACGTAAAAATCAAATAAAAAATCATAAGTGAATGTAAGTAAGAACTTTTTTATTGATGTCCGCTTGAAGAACACAAAAGTTTGCTAAAGAAAGTTTGTTAAACTTCAATAAGCTTACACTCGTCTTCGCTCATCTTCGTCTGCTTTTGCCGGGAGTTTCCGTCCATCAAAGACAACATACGGTCTGACTCCTGCCTTCTTCAACAAGTTTAGATATCTTTGGAAGATATCTAGAGACCTAGGGAGCAAACAGATCGTTCAATGATGGAATTAAATAAAGATGTAAATTCGCGGCAAAATATCTCACCTTCTCGCGTCCTTTAGCGAAATCGCTAAACTCTTGTGGATCCAACAAGAAGCGTCCACTACGCCAACTTGACCACGAAATTCCTCTAAGTTTACTTGTTTTCCGCAATTTCTTTTCTTTAGGTATGGAAACAAACAATTTATACCCATAACAAGACAAGGAGATTAGAAATGCACGAGCGCTAGACAATGACACGATGCTCACTCAACCTAGGCAAGATGCAAATGGCTCATATTTCGATTTTATCCCATAGTGCTCTACGGGGAGAGGCCGTACACCGCCTGGGTTGTAATGAATTGACTCCAATCAATTGACTACGCAAAACATTGAAAACATGTGGATTTTTGGGATTCAAACAAGTTAAACATGCTACATATTAACACTTGGAAGAACAGGTAAGCCTCATTTAATGTTAAAACAGTTTTCAGCTCTGTAGCTTAAGTACGAATTTTCATGTGGACTTTGGATCGGAAGACGTTTGAGTTCGTTATATATCGAAATAAATACACCTTACCTTACATAGTACAGCCAAACAACCTCAAACGCGAACTCAAATAACTAATTAATACATTTATTTTTAGAATTTTGATTTGATAATTCAATTTGAATATTCATTATTGAAAACGAAATATTCAATATCTCCACTTCACTTAAGTTATAAGTTAATTACCATATTAATTCTCACTGTTATAACTTATAATATTAAACATTGCATTTTACAGCACCATTTCTTTATACACTGACGTAACACCAACTTGTTCTGTGTGTACTGTTCTATTAAGAAAAATTATTGTATTAGTGAAATTTTTACAAATGCAAGAATGGTTAAAGTTTGTAGCTCTTACTTTGCTTAATGGACAGATTTATTTACATTATTTCTTTGGACACTGATGTAACACCAACTTGCTCTTTCTCTATCAAGAAAATTATTGTATTAGTGAAATCTGAACAAATGCAAGAATGGTCAAAGTTTGTAGTTCTTACTTTGCTTAATGGATAGACTTAATTTACATTATTTCTTTGGACACTGACGCAACACCAACTTGCTCTGTGACTGTACTACAATAGCAAGAAAAATTGCATTGTATTAGTGAAATTTGTACAAATGCAAGAATGGTCAAAGTTTGTAGTTCTTACTTTGCTTAATGGATAGACTTAATTTACATTATTTCTTTGGACACTGACGTAACACCAACTTGCTCTCTGACACCACCTTGTTCTGTTGGAGGAAAATGATTTATGAGTAAAAAGTTTATTAAGTAAACATGTTTGTTTTTATCTATAGTCCACTGACCACTTACCAAATGTTTTGTTTAACTTCTATTATTGTTTGATACAGGATGAAATACTAGGTTTGCCATAAACCATGGATCTTATAAGCTGTGTTGTGTTGGATGTCGAACGTTAGTATAAAATGTTACCAATCCATCCTAGGAAAAAGAGATGCCTTAAAATTAATATTAATGATATATAATATATGGTATAGGAGCATATCACCTTTTTACCTTTAATATAAATATTTTTTTTCTATTTCAATCTTCTTGTTGAACATCACCGTCATCAACATCCTCTTCTTCATCAGAATATTCATCTGCACCTTTTGTGTCTTCTATTTCAGTAGTTTCAGCTGTGTTTGTACTCAGGGTTGGTATTGTAAGGCCATCAGTTATTGTATATCCATATTCCATGGGATTTAGGTATTGTGGTTCAGCTACAAATATTTGATCGTATTCATGGCATTGATAAATAACTCTTTTGAAAGAGTGATACAATACATCATCTGAAGGAACATAGTTGTATTCTTTCTCCTTTGAGTGTTTAATTCCAACATCCCGTAAGAGAGGCAAGTTCAAGGTCTCACTACCTGTACTTACAAAATGTTCCCACTCAAGGCCAAGTTTTCTTACTTCTGTCCTGTAGAGGTGTATATACATCATGGCAATGGCGTTTCTGTAGTTGGTTTTACTCTGTTCATTGTCGCTGAATGATCGATTTGTGCCCACCACCAAGTCTGACATCCTCTCCTCAGAACACTTCAATTCATAAGCAGAGAATGCCAAATTTTTTGTACAAGATCTGAAAGATGGAATTTTGTCGTTGCCAGTTATGATGCTTAGTGCTCCCATACTTTCTGCAGGGTTTGTCAGACATTTGAATTTGCTATCTTCTTTGATACTTTGCCCTAATCGTTTAAAGCTGCAGTAAAACTTTGAAGATCTTACTGATTGTTCTTCTACATTGACTCTTTTTGTGACTTGTTTTGCTTTATTGCCAGTTGAGTCAACAAGTTGATCAGGCATTCTGCAGAATAG
Source organism: Metridium senile (assembly GCA_949775045.1). Taxonomy (NCBI): domain Eukaryota; kingdom Metazoa; phylum Cnidaria; class Anthozoa; order Actiniaria; family Metridiidae; genus Metridium; species Metridium senile. The sequence goes on from OX459095.1 coordinate 32,873,984, forward strand.
GTTCAAACCATGTTGATTAAGCAGTGACTTGATGTTGGAAAACTGATATAGCAATATTGAAATACAGTCTGTCTCAGGACAATCAATGATGACATCAGTACCATCTGTTGTGCCATATGCTTCAGCAAAGCACTTGAGAGCATAAAATACTCCTGTGTCTGCCTCCGGATGCTTTGAATTAAAAATAGTGGTGTTGAGTGTTACAATATCGCCTTGGTTGTTTACTTCATACCCGGTGGTCTTGTTGTGTTCACCCCCAACAATGATATGTCTACTGTTGCTTGGAATGTGAAGGTGGTTGATATTTGTGGTGTCTTCGAAGAAATTCACATAAGTGGAAATAATCTTTTTCCTCCCATAATCACGATCTTTCCATAGAGATGCATAATTTCCTACTCTATCATTAAGGTTAGTGTCAAGTTGAGAATTGTATGAGAGGGCAGTGGGTGCTTTGTATCCTCGTTTCTTTTCAGTAGCATTTTTAGTTGGATCGGCCCTTCTGTCAAAAACTTCTAAAACTGTTGTTGTCTGTTGTGGGGATTTGAACTGAATCAGCAATGGGATGATATTTTGTTTTATCTTCTCTTGACATAGCTCTTTGTATGTTGCATTTCCACCTTTGCTGAAACTTCTAAACTTGAACATTTGATCAATTATAATGCATGCCACATTATTGCCATTGTAAGTTTGATTTTTCAGTATTTCATCTGTAAGGAAACTCTCTGGGTAACGTAGCTGAAGGTATTTTAGTAAGTCTGATTTTTTTGAAAAATAGATCTCACCATTGTTGGTTAGCAGCTGTAAGGGTAGTTTTCCATTTTGAAGCTCACTTGATAAACCTCTGTTGATGATTAGTGATGTAAGTTCTTGAAGGCGCTGTTGTTGCCTTTTGAATAAGGATTCTTTCTGTCTTATGGACATTGGTCGTGATGTTGTCAAGATTTCTGGTGATTTAGGGTTGGCATATGTCCAACCATTTCTTTGCAGTATCTTTATACTTAGGTGTTTTTGAACTGCCTCTAAACCAGTTTCTTTTTCTTTCATCAGTTCTTTGTTCAATGATTTTGATGAATCATGTAGACTATGCAACACTTCTGATTGTTGGTGATCTTTGGCACAAATTAATGACAGAAACTGCCGGAAAGCTTTCCTCCATGCTGCTCGTAAGTGAAGTATTCTGTCTATGTCAAGGTGATTTTTGTGCATCCTGCTTTCATTGGAAGTGAACAGTTCATCTCTCATGCTTTTGTTACACTTTTCTCGGTCTTGTGATGATGCAGCTCTTATCTGGATATTATTTGGTGTTCCTGCTTTAAAGTCATTTTTGACAGAGTTGTTGACCTCTGCTTCCAGGGCTTGGTCCTGAGGTCTTCTGTGTCCTGGTTCTTTTCTGTGGTTTTCTGTCCACAAAAGCCTTGATACTTCAACTTCATGTGGTCTTAGAGAGACCATGTTTTTAATGTGGCCAATGTAACACGGCCCATAATGTGTACCTCTTGTTGTGAAGTTTAGCCATGCAATGTCCTTAGTAAAAGATAAATTCAGTTCATGATTCCCGAACTTTTGAGATTCCAAAAAGGACAGAACAGATAATCCATCAGAAAGCAAGTAACGCTTAACAATGAGGAGTTCTGGACATATATGTCCAAATTTCTTACAAAAGGAATGAATATCCTCCAAAGTACATACATCTTCAACTTTGCAGTTGCTATTAGACTGATGTTGTTTGAATTGACGAATGGACAACATTAACTCTGTAATGCCTGCAATAACATCACAATAGAAAAACTTGTTACTTAAATCAAAGTCTTTCATAGAAAGAAGTCTTGTAATTTGAGAAGCTGTTGGGTCATCTAAAAAATGTCTGACATGTTCTTCCAAATGAAACTCTTTATATCGTTTCAGCAATCGCAAGTGGAGGTTTTTTAGCTTGTGGAACTCGCCCAGCCATGGCATTGTAATCCACTGGTACTTGAATGGAGAACTGTTGATTATTTGTTCAACATACTCCCACACCTGAGAATCTGCTCCAATGATAATGGTTTTGTCACAAGGGGCATAGTCAATCCAACTTAAGGGATAATCTAGTACTTGTATAAACCCTGACTTCCAAAGGTAGCTTATCGGATAGGATGTGCTCTTGTTGTTGCAGACGACAATTCTTTCTATGCTTTGGAGGTTATCTTGGACCACTTCAACTTTGTCAACAATGTTCTTGTCAATGTTGTCAAGGTTTGATTTTACTTGTTGCAATTCATCTTTCAAGGTTGTGTGATTTCTAGCAGTCATTGCTTCCACTAGAATACAGTTTGCTTTGGCCAAATTGAAGAAAATGCTGTTTTCACCTGTTGTACTTTTATATGTGTTAAGAACTTCAGCTATCAACTGCTTTGATTCTTCAACTTTTCTATTGGAGGCTTTAAGTAAAGCAAGATTACTTTGAATCAAGGCAATCTTGGTGTGGCGGCTTACATCACTAAGGCATTCTGACATCATATTTAATGATCTTTCTGAACTTTTCTCAGCTATGTCTAGATTGTCCATCTGTACATAGCAGATAGACATCAGGTTTAAAGAACATGACTTTATAGCAATTGAAACACTTGTACTGTCAACAAGTTGTTGACACTCATCTAAGCTTTCCTTAATTTTTCCAAGATAGTAGAGACAAATAGCTCTGTTCAAAAAGACACCATGCAAGTCATCTTCTCTAAGAGTTAATGTTTTTGACCAGTTAGAAATTATTGTGTTGTAAACTGACAAGGCTTCATTGTAGTGGTGTTGTTTTCTGTAAATTTCTGCAATGACTATGGTTGTCATAAGTGAACTATTGCTTTCAATGTTAATTGAATTTTAACATGTTCCTATGCCAGTTGACTTTGTAGTAAGTTGTTGGAATAAAGCTTTGAGAACTTTGTCAGGGTCAGCAGAGGCTGCAGTCTGTGCGGTTGAGGGTGGTACTTCAACATTCTCGACAACACCCCATATGTTTCTGTACAGGTGGTCTGGTGGATTATTCAAATGTTGAGCAAAGAGCATTGGTGTTGGCGGATAGAATTGAAAATTTGGAAGGTATTGCAAGGTACAGAGATTGTAGTCATACATTAACAGATCAAGCATTTTTTTCACATCATACACACTTGTGGACTTGAGCTCTTCAAGTCTCCAGTAGAGAACTTCATTAGTGATGTTATCACTTCCACTTCTGTTACCAGGAAAACTGTCAGGGATTATTCTGTAAGTGGGGAGATCTTTTTTATTTATTGTTGGTGCATGTGTTCTTGATTGTGCTGAATCTTCTTTTTGACATTCAGACATTAAGTTGACAAATGTTTCGGCATCCTCAGGTAATGAAACATGCAGAATTTTGCAGAATTTCATCACTGACTCTTTAAATGTTTTGATTATTATCTGTTCACTTTCATTTGGCTTGAACAACTTTCTTTCAAGATGGTGTTGTTCTGGTTTAGAAAAGAAATCCTTGATTTGGTACATATTTTTGCAGTAAACAATTTGAGAAGTGAGGAAGTGGGTAAGTTTTTCTTTATTTTTGAGCATATCGCTCCATTTCATTATTGTTTCCAGGTTGTCTATACTTAAAAAGTGTGTGTCGGAAGGGATTTTCTGCAGTATATCTTGCCTGTTTCTCTGTAATGACTCTTTTAAGTTGACATTGTCTGTGTAGTCCTTCTTATATGACTGTGTTGTACCAAGTTTGTTTGTGTATGTAAGAAGTTCTTTACTTTGGTGCACAGAAAATATCTTAGTGAAAGCTTTGTGTAATAAAGTGTTGTTGTTATTTCCCAGTAGCTTCAATTTTATTGAATGTAGGTGAAGCCTTCTAAGTGACTTGGCTGCAGATGTTTCCTTGTTTAATGTATCATCTATTTCATCATTTGTTTCGGTAAGAATTAGGTCAAAAAGTCTGTCTGCCAACGGGATCAATGCCGTTTCAACGCCAAGACGAAAATTACATGTTCTAATGTCTTCTCGTATCTTTGTTTGCCAAATTGCCTGGTGCTCTAGTCCCTTCCTGAATATTTTGGCTGCACAGAAAGACAAAATTTCACTGTTCTTTGGTAGCCGCTTTATTCCATTCTTCTTAAGAATTCTTGTCAGTTCTTTCCCATATTTTGCTTTTTTAAACTCTTTAAGTAACATTGCAGACATGTCCTCAAGGTCAATGCCATCTTTATCTATTTCGTATTGATACAAACAGCTTCTTATTTCTGAGGTTATGAAAAGAAAGGTTTCATGCCATGTCTTACTCTCGAATGGCCTGCATACATTAAAGACTTTGTAGCATAAATGTTTCCATACTATGTCATTGCTATGAATTTCTTTGGTTGTAGATTTTAGACTAAATAATGTGTTTACGTCCAAGTAAAAACACAGTCTGTCAATAAATTCATCACCAGATTTCAGATATTTATAATTGGTATTTGAGTTGTTTTGGATTGTGGGTGGGTCAACACATAATACATCTGTTTCTTGTTTTGGCTGTTCACTTGTACATGTGTTGATTGTGAGCTGTTGTGAGTGGTGTGTAGGCTGCTGTATTTCTAATTTTCCTTGAATGTGCCTTTGATTGAAATTATACCATTGCTTGTAGTGTTTTTCACATATTAGCTTTGACTTTGCTTTTGATGCATCAAGATGAAAAAAAGTACAAAGAAGGCTTGTCAAGAAAGGATCACATTTTTTGTCTTGTCTTTTTTCCTTGACTACACATGGCCTTAAATTACCCTCTCTACACCCCTCACAAATACAGCTTTTGGTTGAATTGTTTGTTGTGGGAGATGCATATGTATGTTCAGAGAAAAGTTTTCTTTTACATTTGTTTTCTTCTTTTTTATATTCTTGTACATTTGTTTCAGTGCATGTGTATGTTGATATATAGGGGGTTACATTTTCGTCATCAATTTTTCTTCTTTTTATTGCAGGATTGTTCGGTGTTTGTAGACCCTGAAGCATGCAAAACAAGAAATTAAAATGATTATGTTGCCACAGATGTTACAATGAAGATGTATCACATGTGTACATTGTAGTAGTATTATGATGAATATATTGATAAATATACTGTATATTATGTATTTTATTACTTTGTGTCCACTAAATTTGGTACCACCTGTGGACAAACATTATCTGAATTCTATAAATTATTTGCTTTTCCTTTATAATATATGTTATCAGTGAATTGATGATTGTTTTTTTTGCTTCTGAATCAGTTTTATATAAGATTTTTGGGTGATTTTTACTACATCTTCTATATTTTTGTTGTAAGAACACTTTTTAATGTCAATACAAATAAAATACTGATTCATTTTGATAATCAGCCCTTCCTAATTTTCAATGTGAAAGTATTTCTGTAGATTAATTTCTTGATTTTTATCAAAAGTATGATATTTATATTTCAACTACCTGATATTCTGACCCATCTTCCTTGTCCAACACTGCTGATGCCTGATTGTTTTGCTCTTTAAGACACTCATTACACTAAAATGGATTATAAAATAACTATGAAATAAAGTATTTTGATTGGCTGAGGTGCTAGCTTTACGAGAGTATATATTTCACAGGTTTTTGAAAACCTTTTTTTTGTATAATTATATAAATAGAGGATATTACATGGGCGCACGGAGATATGAATTTTATCTTCGAGTGTTGATAAGATATCCCACAGTGAGCGCAGCGAATGAGTGGGATATCTTTTCAACACGAGAAGATAAAATTCATATCTCCAAGCGCACATGTAATGTTCTGTTTATTATATAACAGATTGAAGATCAATTTTTTTTGAAAGTTGATTGGTTGAGAGTGATATCACACATGTGTGATATCAATGATATCTTCATGACTAGGATAGGCTTTTTATCTAGTTGATATCACTCGCTATACCACTATATGTTATATAATAAAACATTACACTACCTTGTCTTTTGTCTTATATTCATGATCAACTACTGTTGATGTCTGGTGGTTTTAGCATGACTTAACATGCTTGTCAAGACGCTCGTTACACTAAAACAGATTAAACAGATAAAACAGATCGCCTTTCTTAGACGCAACCTACAAGTCAACTCAAAACAGATAAAGACCCAAGCTTATTTTGGCCTAGTAAGACCATTACTTGAGTACTCGTCCACAGTCTGGGATCCCTACACAAAGGCTAATATATATAACATCGAAATGGTACAACGACGCGCAGCACGCTACGTGTGTAGAGACTACCGCAGAACATCTAGTGTTACAGATATGCTACAACGACTTGGATGGAAATCTCTCGATCACAGAAGAAAGATTCTTCGACTTGTCATGATGTATAAACTACTCAAGGGCTTTATTACGAATGATGGTTTTCCTACACTGGTAACAATGCAGCGAAGAAGCAGACACACGAATACTCTAGCTTTAAAAATACCACCTTCGAGAACAGACTATCACCGATTTTCTTATTTTCCTAAAACTATAAGAGAATGGAACACTTTACCAGAGGACATTGTTCAAAAAACCAGCATAAATGCATTCAAGAAAGCTATAGAGAACACAATTTGACATTTTATTTTATTTTTTTTTATTTTTTTTTATTTTTTTATTTTTTTTATTTTTTTTTAAAGACCCCCCGTAAGGATTTTCTGACAGAAAGAGACGGGGCAATCTGGAAGAAGAAGTAGAAGAAGTAATACAGATGTTTACATAATGTGCTGTAAGTACTGTAAATACTGCAATATATATTACACAAATATGGTCAATTGGGAAAGAATGGGAGGAAAGTTAAAAGATAACATCTGCCAGGATACTAGAATGTTTCAAAACTTTGCATTATTTACTACTGAATTGTGCCAATTAAACAATAGAAACTGATCAAATTACTAGGATTTTCTAATATTTTTTACTATTACTTTTATTACACATTTTTAGTATTTGTACTGAATTATTTATACCTTTCGGGATGTCCATCCACAATGTTTGCAGTGGTAGTGGTGTAAGCCATGTTTGCTGTATGTACATTGATATGCACAGTTGTCTTTATACTGAATGAAATTCAAATCTCTTGTTTCTTTATAGCTTTTTTTGGTATCTCCTTTCAGATGTACATTTGCATGGACACTTACTCTTGATTTCTGTTAAATTAAACTCAAACTTAACTATGAGCAAAAGTCTAATTTATGAGAAAGATGCACTCTTATGTACATAGCTAACACCCAGCCATTCTAGTTGTCAGTGCATCACCATGGGTAATTAATATAATCAAAATGTATACAATGTGTAATAAATTGACAGAAACATTGATGCAAATCTCATGGAAATGGCTAAAAATAGCTCTATTTTGAAATAAGCAATTGAGTGGATAGTGGTTTCATAAAACCTATGAAACACATTTTATTTATTAAAATGTAATTGTCAGATTCAAAAATAAAGAAAACACAAATAAAGTATTTGGGGTATAACAGTGACAGTATATGCTAAAGTACATTTCACAGGTTTATGAAAACCACCCTTCAACAAGACACAACAAAGGATTTGACTGCTATTTACTACACAATGTCCACAAGTTTAGTACATCTACTCTTTTCATCATCATTATTCCTATCATATATACTAACAACTCTATAAGCAATACTGTTGTCATTATATAATCATTCTCACCAGAAAATATATATTTTTTATTTTTATTTTTTCTTAATAAATTACCCCAAACACAACATAACACAGTTTGCTTTCCATGACTGTTCGTTCAAAAATACATTTAAAATTATTTATATAATTTTTTGAGCAAAATGAATTTGATATAGACCTTGTCATTCAATCCCACACCTTTACACATTTTTCCTGAGGTAGTCGTACCTATTATCGAGCACATCCTATGATCGTGTTTTTCGTAAAAAAATAATATATTATATCTTCTATTCTGCGTAAAGGTTTATTGAAAAAAGTAGACCAAAAAAGTTGGTTGCAACAGAATAAGCAGCCATAATTGTCTTAATTAATTTTGAAGCAGTTTTTGAAAAGATATATAATATCTTTTACGAAAAGCACGATCATAGGATGTGCGCGATAATAGGTACGACTACCTTACCTACTTAAAGATAAAAATACAAAAACAAGCCAGAGAAATAAGCTTTATTCAAGGTTAAAGGGAAAACAAAAATAAAGAAAAACGGTAAGTTTTAATTCATCAAATGCCGACAATAGTTCTATTTTTTTCGTTTGTTTTGCAAATGAAAAAAAAATTGTAGATAAAATAGCGATGACGCCATCACGCAGTCAATGCGATATAAAACAACAAACAAATCTTTTAAAAAGCAAAATAATAGCTAAAAGCTTTCTTTTGTTCAGACAAAACATGTATCACGAGTAAGTTATATTTTCAACGTAAAAAGACAACACCTTTCAAGCGTAAATTTATAGAAATAAGTATTTTATTAAACAAAACAATAAACAACATTTTGTATAAGCTACAAATATCAAAATACAAGCCAACATATATCAGTTTTCATTCAACTAACCCCACAACAATCCTTTTCCCTGCTGAACTAGACTTTCCTTACGGCTTACATACATTATTTTTCTTCTATGTTGGGCTACCTTTCTTAAAATAGTTTCCCGCCGCAACAACAATTTGACGCGACGCGCCACACCGCGGGAAAGTAAAGAGCGGGAACTTTCAAATTCCGCGGCAACTTTCACGGTTTTTGAAACTATTCATTATAACGCTCATTACACTTACCTTTACAGTTTTATATGGACATAGATTACAATGATAGTGTTTTGATACTCCAATGCATGATGCATCCTTGCATGTGCCATTTTCAAAAGTTGTAAAAAAAATCCCGGCATTTTCAGCCGCCATGTTGAAAAGCCGCCATATTGACACGGGATCCCAGCCAATCACGTTCAATGATCTAACAGCGCGCGAGAGCCAATCACAATCGAGAACGAAAATCCTATGCTCTAGACAATAATGACATTGATTATCTTGATAAGAATCAAATAGCTGAACAATTCAACAAATATTTTACTAGTATTGGTCCCGAACTTGCTAGTAAGATAACTGATAATGATGAGGATGTTACAAAATATATCCTATCATCACCTACATCCAGTTTTTACTTATCTCCAGTATCAAAATTGGAAGTTAGTCATAGACTCAAATCTCTTCAGACCAAAAAATCATCCTCTGATATACCTTACAACTTCATTAAATTGGCTAGCGAGGAATTGGCTGATCCTATTACCTTCTTGGTTAACGAATCTATAAAACAAGGAATTGTTCCTGATTTATTCAAAGTTTCTTGTGTAATACCAATATACAAAAATGGTGATTCAACAAATCCATCTAATTACAGACCAATAGCTATCTTACCATCCTTAAATAAGATCCTTGAGCGAATTGTTTATGACCAACTTTTACATTTCTTAGATAAATATAATATAATTCATAAACATCAATTTGGATTCAGAAAAAATCATTCTACAGAACAAGCTATCCTTGAGTTGACAGACACCATAAAGAAATCAATTGACAATAAAGAACTAACTTGTGGTATTTTTTTGGACTTCACCAAAGCATTTGACACAGTTGATCATAAAATACTTCTTTCAAAACTTTCTAAATATGGTATCAGAGGGCTAGCCTTGAGCTGGTTTACTAATTACTTAACTAATAGAAAACAACAGGTTAAAATTAATAATATTACTTCTGATCTTAGAGAAATCATATGTGGTGTACCGCAAGGTAGCACTCTTGGTCCCTTATTGTTTCTCCTTTACATTAATGACCTTCCAAATTCTTCTGACAAACTAAGTTTCAGAATGTTTGCTGATGATAGCAATATCTTCTATTCCCATAAAGATCCCATGGTAATGGAAAATGTTGTTAATACTGAACTTGATTTAGTATTTAAATACTGTAAAATAAATAAGCTAACAATAAATTTTAAGAAAACTCATTTCATCATATTTAAATCTGCTAGGAAAAAAATTGATAAGATCAATATCTCACATATTGATCAAAAAGAATATGTGAAATATTTAGGAGTATATATTGACCAACACCTGAACTGGGAGCAACACATTAAAGTTGTTCACAGCAAGGTATCAAAAAATATTGGCATAATAAGGAAACTCAGATATTATGTCAATATTAAAACTTTAAGAGATATTTATTACTCACTAATATATCCATATCTTACATATGGAATCCTATCATGGGGAAGCACTTATAAATCAAATTTATCAAGAATAACAACTATTCAAAACAAATGCATAAGAAGCATGTTTTTTGCTGGTAAATATGAACATGCACCTCCTCTTTATAATTTTTTAAATATCCTTGTATTTAAAAATATTTTTGTATTTAAAGCAGCTACATTCGCATATCAAATTATTCATAACAAAGAATCAATTCCTATAGTATTTCATCATATATTAAAAATGGCTGAAGAACAGCATTCTTATAATACAAGATTTGCCTCTCGAGGGAATATAGTTCGTCCTCGTGTTAATACTAACTATGGCAAGTTTGCTTTTCAATTCTTTATCTCCAAAATTTGGGAAGAGATCCCAACACATATTAAAAAAATGAGCTCCTACTCCTTATTTAGAATCTGTTTCAAAATCTATTTGATGCAATCACAAATCTAGATTGTATATACACTTAATTATTACTTCGTGAAATATTAATTGTTTATCAAATATTTCGCGAATTAATAAATTATTAATTTATTTTGACTCCCCCTTCTTGGTCTACATTTATTATTATAATTAATCTTTATTCAGTGGGTGGTTGTTGACTCGAAAGTTTATACTACTTCAACAACCACACACACTCTATTTATTATACTTTTTGATAACTTACTACATTTATATGTATTTCTATTTGTAATTATGTAAATTATTCATATTGTATTTTCTTTATTGTTATAATGTGTGTGAATAAAAATTCAATTCAATTCGACCAGCGAAGGAAAAGCAAAGTTTGGTGCGAGAGTTTTGCAAGAGAGGTATAAATTATATTGTAATCATTTCAGTGGGTATCAAAAATTCAACTTAACACAGTATGAATTCAACCGTGTTACAAAGAAAATAGATGATCAACTTGTTAACTGTAGGTGTAAGAAGGATAAAGAGTGTTATTTGTCTCAGTTTTCTATGGAAAACTGGTTAGATCAAGGGAAGAGAATGACCAGTGAAACAAGGAGAACACATTCTTTAACAAATTGTAAGGCATGCCAGCTTTATAACTCACAATACCAAGGCACTTATCCAATCAAAAAGATGTGCATGTCAGTAACACGAGGGCCACTGAATAACATAACTACAGATTCAAACAAACACACACTTCTTTCTGAAGGCATCAAGGCAACAAAGAAGCAACTCAAGTCAGTTGGTCAAACTATTTATTCAGTATATAATGAGAAATGTAAGGAAAACTTTGGAAAGACACTGAGTGATGTTCTTGTTCTTGTGCCAGAAGCTGGGCTTCAGAAAAAACTCTCTCCTGAAGAAAAAAAAAACAAAACAAGAAGAGATCAACGAAGGGAAGTGAAGAAAGATATAGAAAACAATACATTTAAAGAGAATGACACTGGTGTCCACCTAAGTTTAGCTGATTCATATAGTGCACGACAACGGCGCAGATTAGCACAGTCCTTTGAATCTCCTGAGCAAGCAAGAGAAAGGGTTTTTAAAACATCACCAAAAATAAAATAAAAGTCACACACTCCAGGTTTGGAAAATATAACAGGTGACATTGATCAGCTTCTGATAGATGTTAATTCATGGCCTCATGAACCAGTAAACTGGTCTGAAAAGGCAAGGATGTATAATATCAGACACAAGGGGCATGACTCTTCACCGCCAAATGCAGGCCAAATGCTTAAAGCCTTGCTAAAGAACACCACAGGTGTTCATATGGAGAGATTTGAAAAACCCAATAAAGGTATTTACAATAGTTAGAATAATTCCATATAATTATATAGGCAGATTCTTTTTATTTGCTTTGGCACACATTTAAAATACATGGGTTTCCTGTGGTAGCTTTAGTTGATGCTTGTATAGATCATGGGTTTCCTGTGGAAGCTTTTGTCCTGATTGTGCAAGTGTCGCAGGACACAACTAGTATGTGACTAGTATGTAACAGACAAGTTGAGAAGTCCCACGGGACGAAAAGCTACCACAGGAAACCCATGTATAACAAGCACCCACTGAAGCAAATCACACAAAAGAATCACACACATTTTTTATGTTATCTTTACAGATAATGTTAAATAGTGCATGCATAATGAATAAACTACAAGCCTTAATATATGACCTCAAGAGAAATTAGTTGGGCTGCCTATGATCATTCATATGCATGTTTGCTATTATAATATTAAGACCATTACTGCTATCATCATAATCATCATTGTTCTGATCCTATGTGTGTTTATGAAAATATGATGTAATGTAAAAAATAATATATTTAATAGAATATCAATATTGAAATAAGAAAAATAATGTACAAATCAATTGTTAACTTACAGAAGTAAAAGTACGCCGAGCACTAAAGAAGCAGAAAGGAGGAGAAATCTCTGTTCCCGTTCCACGCACCAATACACAGATTCGGGCATCAATCCAGAAACTAGTTCAAGATGGAGTTTATGATGTTGGTGTCCCTGTGGTTGAAAAGGAAATAGTAAAATTAGCCTTAAGTGCACAGAGTGAAGTCATTCAGAAGAAGACCAATGTTTCTGCAAGGAAAATCCCTCTTAAACAGATTAGAGCTGAATCCCTTGTCAGAAACAAAGATCTTCTGAGGATCAAAGATGACTGCTTTTATGAAAGCTCTACAAAACAAGAGATAATCAAGGAGCTAGCAAGAATAAATGAACCCATTAGTGAGGACCTGCAAGAGATGAGGGAGCGGCTTAAAAAAACATCAAAGGAAAAGGCATTGGTTGATGTGGCACGATCATTCAACAGTGGCAAATCATGGACACATGCTGTTTTGTGTTGGAGAGTTATATGATCCTGCCATTCACTTTACACAAGAGGAACTTCCTTCTGAAAGGAAAATTGACATACAAGCTACAATTGAAGAACCACAAATATATATACTTGGCGCCAGCAGATCAACAGTAGAAGACCAAATAAGATTTATTCCTACAAGACAAGAGGACTTAAAAGAATTGAAGAATAAGATTACAACTGAATCTGGAGTAGAAATTACTGATATAATGAGATTTATGAATGGTGACAACCCGGCAACAGAGATGGAAGATGGGACGCAGCATGGAGGACACTATGGCTGCCCAGGATGTGATGGCAAAATCAATTCAAGTTATGATCTAGAGTATTCTCTACAACGTAAATACAAAACACTTGAAGAAAAGAAAAACCTTATCACAGCTGGTCCTGCAGGAAAAAAAGATACTTTGCATCCATTCAAAAATTTAAAAATTGACGAATTAAAAAAAGAACTCAAAGACAGAGGAATGTCAGTTGAAGGCAAAAGAAAAGATCTGGAGAAGGATTTAGCTGAGTTACTTGGCGGGTCAACAAGGCTCCCTGCACTACTTCACAACAAGACATCAATTCAAGATTTAAACCTGGAAATGTATGAGGTTTTATGTTTTGAGGCACTACACTGTGTAATGAATCATATAAAAAACATATTTCAAGAACTGCCCCATCACATAACTGACATCAACACTTTAATTAAACTGAAGGAGATGTTATCAATTCAACTCAGCAAAGAAAAGCTACGTGGTGTGGACTACAGGAAGACACTGATCTACGTCACCATTGCCTTGTATCCACTGGCCAACCGTGAGATAAGACTTCTTCTAGTTACACTCTGTGAAATGGCTGACATATACTACAATCAAGATGAGAAAAGATCACCAAAAATGATTCTTCGTCTCTACAACATCTGCTGGAGGCATGCTATCCAATGCCGTAGAGTTCTTACACCTCCAAAGTCCCTCAAGTACCGCAAACTTTTTGGCATTTACTTCCACAGCTGCGTAATACACTCTGCACAGCTCCTTCGATTGACATCTCACAGATCAACCAATGCTGAAATGTTTGAGAGACTTTTTGAAAAAATCTCCACTATCACCTCTAAAACATGGAACAAACAATTGCAAGACCTCCCCAAGAATGCCATCCTTCATCTCAAACAAGACAACTGTAAACCTGGCCTTAAATATGTCATCAAAGAGGAAAGAGAAATCAGCAAGATAGCAAAATCTCTCCCACAGCTGGGCAACACATTTCTCTTAAAGAGTGACCTAACAAAGTATGCTGGGGATTGGGAAGCACGCCTTAAGCAGATAGCTGACTTTCTGGAGCCAGGTGAAGGGGTCTGGTGGCAAGAGGTTGATGGAGGAATTGAGTTCTTTGATGGCCCTGATGAACCATGTTTCAGAGAGCAAGGTCCACGACTTCACCACTTCCGTTCCTCAACCATACAAGAAGAACAACAATATCTAGAAGCCAGCTGGTCAAATTGCTTAAGGAATGAAGTCAATATCCCAGCCACTCAACTAAGGGATTCAAAGGGGAAATGGGTTGTCACTGATATGTGCTGTTCATCAGGGGAAGTCATTGCTTGTGAAGTTGACAATGCCATTCCAGTAGACAGGACTGCTCTACCATTCTTGAATGTGCATCCAAGGAAGAGTTAGTACCTGTGGTGTACAATACCTTAAAACCAATAGTGTGCTCATTGTGTACAGAAAGGTTTGATGACCATCCTTCATGTGATCAACATAAGAAGTGTGTTCATTCCCAGGGGTTCTAAATCATTGATTGCTAGAGAACTTTCTGTAGCTCGCTTAAAAGAAGAGCTGAGGAACCGAAGTCTTACCACAACTGGTAACAACAGCATTTTTGTCACTAGACTGGAAGTGAGATAAGCTGCAGAAATTTCAAACTTTTTTTGGAAACTTTCTCTTATGATGTTTGATAAAGTAAATATTTGTATAGGAAATACCACCGTTTGATAAGAAATAATACAAAATACCGTAGCACGAGTGGTATTAATTCGCTTTCATCAAATACAAGTGGTATTTTTCGTTAATTTCCCTGGAACGGTGGTATTGCCTTTTACAGCGATATTCGTTTTGCGATATTCGCTTTGCGAAGTCCAAAACCAAATAGACAATAAATAGACAAAACATTTGAAAACCCCACCGACAACAACCCGCTGGTTATCAAACGAACGTTGACAATTTAGCTTAGGTACCTAGCCTTTAGAGGCAAAAAGCTTAGCTGCCGAGCCTGGGTCAAAGTAGATCAACATTCGTTTGATAACCAGGTTGTTTATATCGTTGGGGTTTTCAAATGTTTTGTCTATTTATTGGGGTTTTTGGACTTCGCAAAGCGTAATACAACACATGAGGTAATAAAGCAGACATTACAAACTTTTATTGGTCTATATTGTGGTTTATTACAGTATGAGTAATTTTCATTTGTTAGTAAATTATACAACGATCTATGTTTCGCTCGGAAATGTCATGTGTCCTATATATAGCTCATGATCAGCGGCTAACCATTACATAACTCCGCCCCCTAGTTGATTGACGGTCCACAAAAGACCAAATCAAACCGAAGTTTTCAAACAGCAGGTCGCGATACAACGAATATCGCTGTAATGGCACATCTACACAGAATACGAGTGTCTGAATAAAGAACTTTAACAGCTAAATCTACTATGCAAAGTTCCCTGATGTGTGCAATTAATTAATTACCATTCAGAAATGAGTATTTTATGTCACTGCGGTAATGCTGAAATTGGTGCAAACATGTTGCAATTAATATATTTGATCATATTTGCAATGTTGCAAGTGTGAAATTCACACCATCTTTACAATGGTCTGCAAATTTAGTGAATATAGTAAAAACCAATATATAAGAACCAGTGGATTAAGAACCACTAGGCGAAAATTTGCTTTTTAAAGCACCTGTTAAAAGGAACCACTTTAGGCTAAAAGAAATTAGACTAGTTCTTATATGAAAGGTTTCAAGATTTACAGTATTTGGTCATTTGAAAAAATATAAGTTGGGTCTGAATATGACCAAATCTAAAATCGATGCAAGAAAAATGTTTTACAAATGTATTATCAGTTAGTTCTCAATGAGAATACATTCATCATTCAGATGCTTCTACATAACAATTTATATAACATAAAAACACTATATAAGGGAAATTGTTTTTGCTTTGTAAATAAGAACCAGTTAATAACCACCTAATTTCTCACTAAATACCAATTATATAAGAACCACTTTAGCCTAACCTCGACAAATAGTAGTTCTTATATGCGGGTTTTTACTGTACCGCATTTGAATCTTTTTTCATCAGATTCAGCATAGATCAAACATGTAACATTATATAATAACCATATTTACCACAGATTTGATAATGCTGCACATTTTATTTAAAGTCCAACTTTACATATATACCCACTTGCAATAAGGTTGTCATACCGAAATCGAACATTTGTCGTAAAGAAAATGGAACATTTGTGATTTAGTAAGATAGGAAAAGAAGACAAAGAAAGATCATTCAAGCAGAACTCTCTATTTTTTTAATTAATTCATTTCACACTAAATCACAAATGTTTTTTTTTTGTATGACAACCTTACTGCAAGTAGGTGTAGTCATAATTGATGTAAATATGATTTATATGAATTATCATTTCTATAGTAGGCATGCTTTGCCTAGGTATATATTATATTTGCATACATTTATCATTTTCAATATATTTTTTTTGCAATAAATGTCTCTAATTTTTTTTCTGTATTTCTTTTTGTTCATCCTTATAATTATAAGCAATCAAATAATTAAATGAATATACATATTAAAAAAAAGCAGAACAATATCCAATATCCAATATAATCAACTGTAACAATATAATGTTTACAACAGACAATCCAGGCTAATTGTATTTCATATACACCTATTATATACACGCATAGATTGCACATAATATATTGTAATTTGAGTAATTATTTAATTGCAACTAATATCAGTTATTTATTTAGTATTATTTGTAGACATATATATAATTTATGTAAGTAGTGCTGACCAAGCCTGTAATTCAGCAACTGCTGCAAGAACACTGAATAAACACATCTTTTAATCTATATATCTATATAATTGAGGGCCACAACCATGATCTGACAGGTGAATCAACTACCCATAATGCCAGACTGTCTAAAATTAGGCCCTTAATTAGCATACATGCCTAGTAATTTTTTCAGCTCAAAGTTATCCTCACGGTCATGTTAGTAAGGTTTAAAAGCATTTAAGGACATTCCGTAGTAATAGATTTTGACATACGTTTTATTGAAACTTTGTACAGTTATACTTTAAGACATGGGCATTTCAAAAATGAAATAAAAAAGGGGGTTCACCGTGTTGGTTTTGGCACTAGATCACGTCAAAGTTACTCATTTTGACGGCGCGCGAAAGTAATATTTCGATGTATAAAATGAGAAAGAAAAGGCGATTAATTGCACTCTTTTTTGATATTAGTATTGAAATAATAGGTTTAATTAGATCTTAGCATCCCAAGTCTTCATTCACACACAATACTTGGATAGTAAAGTGGACCTGTTAAAAGAAAATTGCGATAATGAAATACACGAGCGTATTGATCGCGAACACCTGGATGACAGAATATAACCACAATTCTGAAATATCTCGAAATCTGGACATTTTTATTCAAACTCGGATATGTGTTTGCAAACCTGGATACCATTAGTTTAACACCATAAAAAAGAAAGGTCACCGTATTCGTTTTGGCGCTATGGCACTTTGAATGTACGAATTGTGATCTGTAGCACGCACTCTCGCTGGTCAAAATTATGCGCAGTAGAGCGTGCGCAATGTAAAACTACGGAATGTCCTTAAGTTGGCATCTCTTATGAAAAAATGATTTTATCACAGGTCAATCAACTATGGTCAATTTACCATAATGCCAGTGTCTAAAATTTGGCCCTTAATTTGCATACTTGCCTAGTGTTTTTTTTAGCCCAAAGTAATCCTCACGTTTATGTTAGTAAGGTTTACAAATAATAAGTTGTTATCTCTTTGCAAAATGATTTTATCAGTTGGTCAAATTGATAAAAATTAAAAATCTCCCAATCATGAGGGCTCATATTTGTCAGCGGTAATACATCAAGTGTATCATGACAATATGGCGTCTCATCAACTCAATAGGTTACCACTTGACTTGAAAGCTTCAAAATAAGATCAAGAAAGGGGTGAGAAGTTTTGGAATACTGCAGTTGTCGAAATGAAATTCTCCTTTGAAAGGATTTGGATCAAGTCTGTACGAAGTGCGAAAGGGAAACCAAACATGGACAATCAGCTCGAAGAAGTGATCGACAATAAATTAGAGTTGGTGGGACCTATGTTGGACTCGTACATATTTCAACTTGGAAAATCATTCCAGTCGAAACTGACAAGATCTAAAGCTACAGGCCTTGTCAACCCAGTATCATTGTTAATAGAAGTAGAAATCAGCGAGAATGATATTTCAGTAAGCCACCGACTCCCAAGTCGAAAACAGCACTCGAAAATGCAACACAACCAGAACTCGAATGACCCGGCCATAATTGTCAAATTTGCAAGAAGGGAAATTCGTGACGATCTTTACAAAGCAAGGACTAAGCTACGTACCAAAAACAACAAGAGATCTTGGAATTACCAGGCACACAACGCAAAAAATCTTCATATCCGAAAGTTTGACGAGAAGAAACAAGGAGCTATTAAACCTTTGTTTGACTAAGAAAAGAGAGTTGAAATTTAAGTTCCTTTGGACGAAGTATGGAAGAATACTCATGAGAAAAGATGATGGAAGTCCTGTTTACTCTATCTCAACAAGGAAAGATCTGGACAAACTGCCCGTTTGAGTATGAAACCCAACAAGGAGATAAGTTGAAGGGCCAAGAATGAAAAGGTCCTATGTGACTTTTTTAGCTAATTCTCAAACCTTGCCCAAATCATCCCAAAATACACCAAACAACTTGTTTTAGTTGAAATATTAAGGTTTGCTATCCACTTTCAACGATTTTTGTCAAAAAAGAAGAAAATTGGCCCATAGTTACGTTATGGTTTTGCATAACAACCGATCATTCGTCCGTGAACTTCGATTAGCGTCAACAAACGAATAAACACTTCGCTTTTTTGTTCAAAATAATAATAAAAGATATTAATATCTTCCATCAAATCAGTCACAAGAAACCAGCGATTCGATTGAGCACAAAAAAAAAAAAGCGAAAAAACGTTATTTAAAGTTTAGCAAACAAGTCAGAAATGACCGTTGTTTTATAGTAAAATCACACTTTTTGACCTTGGATTTTTATCGAAATTAATTTTCATCAGCTAGAAAGTCTTTTTTTACAACAAAATTCAAGCAAATTTTTACTCTTTATTTCAATTCCCGAACAGAACTACGGTAATTGGATTAGAACCATCAAAATAAGCACGTGCGCTTCGTAATTTACGACCGCAAAGGACTATGGGTGATCACGGCCATCTTTCCGCGCGACATTCATAGCATCGTGCTATAAGAAACTAATATTAAGTCTCGAGTCACCTCGGATTTCTGCCAAAATTTTGCGATTGTTGTGTTTCTCTATGGTCACAACTTCGTTAAAATGCCCTGGCAGGTTCGAGAATTTGCCTATAGTCGAACTCCAAGCTTCACTTTGTTTCGTTGCAATGGCGGCCAAAACCAGTTCAAACAACAACAAAACGTTTTTCGCTGAACAAAGTGAAACGCCTCGCTGACTTCTTTCAGAAAGTGAGTTCTTTGCTACCTTGAAGCTTAATGATGCTCTTCCAGTAGTAACTAAAGGCAAAAAATGACTCTTAACTTAACAAAATTCCGATTCAAGCCACCTTTGAGCAAGTGCAGTCTTCAAACGATGCCTTGAACCGATTTGAAGACACTTGAGCCCTGAATTTTACAAAACAGCAGCAGCTACCATGGTTACCCAAAACATGGACTCGGGAAAAAACTTCATTTGAGCAAGGTTTGAAATTAAAATTAACTGAAAAGTGATTTAGATTGTTTTAATTTTCATCCTTCAGTTGTTTGGAGTATTTTTGGATGATTTGTGCAAAATTTGAAAAATAGCTAAAAAAGTCACATAGGACCTTTTCATTTTTGGCCCTTCAGTTATAGACACTTCTTTAATATTATATACGAATTTGAACAGTTGATATTATAACTTTACACAATATTTACATCACACATCTACTTATTCAACTAACTTAAACTCCAATGACCTAGCAGGTCTTGATCCAGACATACATCTACCAGTAAATTCAAATTTTAATTACTATACTTCTGACAACTTTCGTAATAATTATCAAATCTTAAATTGTACGTCCGCCAAACACTTTTCGGTCTTACATTCCAATATAAGAAGCCTAAATGCTAATTTCGATAACTTTATTCAAATGATCTCTGAATTAAACGATAACTTCTCTATGATTGGTTTAACAGAAACTAAAATTAATTCTTCTAATGAAAACTTACTAATTACACAATTCCTGGATATAATTTCTTTTCGCAACCTAGTCAATCCAACGCAGGTGGCGTTGGAATTTTCATTTCTAGCAAGCTTTCTTATTTCATTAGAACTGATATTTCTATCTCACAAGTTGAATTCGAAACGTTGTGGATTGAAGTGCAATGTGATCTCCATCACAACATTATTTGTGGTGTCGTCTATAGACACCCACATTCCAATATTCATAGCTTCATCAATTATATCAATACTACTATTGATAAACTTGATAAAGAAAACAAATATTGTTTAATAATGGAAGATTTCAACATAGACTTGTTGAATCTTTCTCACCCGGCAACGGATGAATTCTTGAATACTCTGGAGACTCATTTCTTTAGTCCTCACATACTCCAACCTACACGGATAACTGATCATTCGTCAACACTTATTGACAATATATTCTTTAATTCGGTCACGCATAATACTATCAGCGGAAATTTAATATACGATTTGACAGATCATCTACCCAATTTCCTTATTATAAACAAATTTTCAATGCTACCAAAACAATTCAAAATTACGAAAAGAGATTATTCTAAGTTTAATGAACCAGAATTCCTTGGGGATATCCAATCATTTGACTGGACAAAAGAGCTGTCAAATTGCTCTACTCCCTCGGAAATGTTTGATGAGTTTTATACCCGTTTCAATAACATAGTTGAAAAACACGCCCCTATCAAACAATTAAGCATAAGAGGTAAAACAGGGACTTAGAACATCAATTAACGTAAAAAACAAATTGTATTAGAAATATATTAAGAACAGATCCCCATATTATCACGAAAAATTTAAGTTCTACAGGACTAAGTTGAATCATTTAATAAAAATAAGTAAGAAGAATTACTATAATAAATATTTTTCAACAAATAGAACAAATCTCAAGAAAACCTGGAAAGGGATTAAAGAAATTATTGGTTTTAAAAATGGAAATTCAAACGTTCCTTCCAAAATAATTACATCTGAAAATGTCGAATTGACAGATTGTAATTCCATTGCAAATACCTTTAATGAGTTCTTTGCAAATATCGGAGAAACTACAGCAAACGTAATACCTTCAACTCCTAGTTCTCCAATCGATTTTATGCCAACTAAAGTAGCTGATACCCTTTAGTTTACTGCAGTTACAACAGAAGAAATCAAGAAAGTAATTGACACTCGATGCAAAAAAAAGCTACAGGTCCTTATAGCATTCCAATATCCTTATTAAAGTCAACAAAAAACCTAATCGCAGAACCTTTAGCAATAATATGTAACGCTTCTATTTCAAATGGATCAGTCCCTGCAAACTTAAAAGTGGCAAGCGTAAAGCCAGTCTTTAAAAAGGGTTCGCAGCTAGATATCAATAATTACCGTCTAATCTCATTGCTATCCATATTCGATAGAATCCTCGAAAAACTTGTTTTTAATAGACTAATACAATTTGTGAACAAAAATAATATTTTATATGAAAGACAGTTTGGCCTTCGAACTAAGCATTCCACTACTCAAGCCATACTGTCAATTACTGATAATATACAATGCGCCATCGAAGATGGAGCGTATTCTTGTGGCATTTTTCTTGATCTAACAAAAGCATTCGATACTGTGAACCAGAATATCTTGATCCAAAAACTAGACCATTACGGTATAAGAGGACTCGCTAATAAATGGTTCCAGTCTTACCTCCAAAATAGAAAGCAGTATGTCTCAATAGGGAATACTAAATCTGATGTTTTCCATGTACGCTGTGGAGTCCCACAAGGCTCAGTTCTTGGACCATTACTTTTTTTGCTATTTCCAAAACTCATCTTCAATACTTGACTTTCATCTATTTGCTGATGACTTTGATCTCTTCTATAAAAATAAGAGTTTGCAGTCGTTAGAAAATACCATCAATGACGAGCTGTCAGGCATTCATTCTTGGCTTTGTGCAAACAAATTATCTCTTAATATAGAGAAATCTAATTTTGTCATCTTCCATCCTCCTCAGAAGAAAATAAATTATAACCTTAATATAAAAATAGATTCTAAAACCATTAAGCACGAAACTCAAATTAAGTATCTTGGGATTATGCTGGATAGTAACCTAAATTGGAAGTCACATGTTTCTTTCATAACAGGTAAAATTAAACGTGGCATTGGGATCATGTCAAAAGCCAGACATTATGTAAATTTAGATATTCTTTCCAACCTATACCACTGTTTCATCTATCCATACCTTACCTATGGTATTGTTGCATGGGGTCACACCTATCAATCCACAACAAGTCCCCTCTTGATTCTACAGAAAAAAGCTTTGCGATTAATGACATTTAGTAGCTATCAAGCCCATACTAATCCCATTTTCCTTACATTGAAAATTTTGAAATTTCCGGATCTTGTTTTTCTGTACACTGCTCTATTCATGTATGACTACAATTCAAACAACTTGCCCATTTCCTTCAAATCGTATTTTACCAACGTAAATCAAAAACATAATTACAACACACGATTGGCCTCAAAATGCAGCTACGCCCTGCGTAAAGTCCGAACCAACTACGGTAAATACAATATAAAATTTTCCGGTGTCAAAGTTTGAAACTCCATCAGTGACTCAACTAAAAAAACTAAATTTAAAGACACTTTATTTGACGATATTCTCTCTTCCTATGCACTCATCCTCTTTCACTAGCATCCTCTCGTAATCCACTTTTTTTTTCTATCGTAAATATAACTATATATAATGCAAATATATAACTATTTAATTTTCTTTGTAAACTTCTACCTTTTCTATTATATTGATATATGTAACAAGTGATTATGATCGGCTACCTATCTTAGGCTAACCAATATGGTTATTATAGGTAGCATGTACCTATATTCATGTAAACATTTTTTTGACATTTTAATTAACAAATGTATATGCAAGGTACTAAATAAACAGGTGGTGTGGTGTGGTGTGGTGTGGTGTGGTGTGGTGTGGTGTGGTGTGGTGTGGTGTGGTGTGGTGTGGTGTGGTGTGGTGTGGTGTGGTGTGGTGTGGTGTGGTGTGGTGTGGTGTGGTGTGGTGTGGTGTGGTGTGGTGTGGTGTGGTGTGGTGTGGTGTGGTGTGGTGTGGTGTGGTGTGGTGTGGTGTGGTGTGGTGTGGTGTGGTGTGGTGTGGTGTGGTGTGGTGTGGTGTGGTGTGGTGTGGTGTGGTGTGGTGTGGTGTGGTGTGGTGTGGTGTGGTGTGGTGTGGTGTGGTGTGGTGTGGTGTGGTGTGGTGTGGTGTGGTGTGGTGTGGTGTGGTGTGGTGTGGTGTGGTGTGGTGTGGTGTGGTGTGGTGTGGTGTGGTGTGGTGTGGTGTGGTGTGGTGTGGTGTACTGTACTGTACTGTACTGTACTGTATTGTATTGTCCCCAAACAACCACTCCACAGAGACTCTTACTTCCCTCATACTTTTGTTGTATGCAGTCATTTGTGGAGTCATGTTCACACCATTTCTGAATGGAGCTTGACTGAATCTGACCTGAATCTGACCTGAATCTGCTAGCATGCCTGAATTATGCCTCCTCCCTTCTGTAATAAAAATATTAAAGATTATTTAATATGTATAGAGTACAAATGTAACGGCACATGTGTGACATCAGTTGACCTATGTAATTTTGTTCGATGTAATCACCATAGCAACTTTTTATCTTGTAATTGTACACCCCATAGTTAGTTTGATTCAGAGAGGTATTAAAAGCCGTCAAGATTTCGATGGGAAAGAACCGAACTTGATGTTAATGCTTTCTTTGTCTTGAATCAAGGCCATTCAATAAGTTACGCAGCCCTCTATAAGTTTAGCTGGTGCCATCACAGTCGAAATCTTCACTTCAAGTCGAAGTCCTTTAGTACGTAATTCGCAAATCAAGTCGACCTTATTTGTGAAATTCTCAAAAACACTCGTGAAATTCTCATTGGATTATGGTCTATCATTGCATTAATCGTCGTTCCGATTACTCAGAATAACAACTTTAACTATTACAACAACACTACAATCCTCAACTTCGTAGAGGTAAGAAACAGAAATATAGTAAATGGAGCCACGCCACCATTTCCGGTAGACGCTCATTTGTAAATGACAAGTGAAAACAAACGTTCTCGAAAGATGACCGAGAAAGGTCTCGAATACACTATTAGCGTAAAGGAACAAGCAGCAAATTCTGCAATCAACCAATTGAACCAATTGTATAACAAGTTCCATGAAACCCTACATTCCAGTCAAAACGTATTAGCCCTTTCGGAGTTGCGCAGGGAACTGGTAACTAATTGGCTACGCGCTGCATTATGGGGTTATTTTATGGGACGCTACCACAATATTGCCGCTAAAGACTGCAAAACCTTTGAGTGAATGTTGAAATATTGAGACGAAAAGCGATCGTTTTAAGTTATAAGAACAAGCAATTCCTGGAGCAGATCCACCAAGGCCATCAGAGCTGTGATTGAAAGCTAATTTGAAACACTGGCGTTATTATCCGCAAAATTATCCGGTTATTCGAAAGAGCTATAAATTCAAAGATGAGGTTGTTTACGGTCTTGCTTTAGACATATATTTCATATTTGTGCTCGTTTTATTTCATCACATATTAACTTTTGTCTTTATTTATCTTTTTAAAGTTAGTAACTATATAGTCTGACGGCAAAAATTGATTGTTGATCTTTCGCTTGAAAATGTTTCGAAAGCGCTACCGCTTCTTTCGTGATTACAAGGTTCGAGTTCATTCTTTCGTGATGAATTCAACCATCAGAATTGACGACATGATCTCTTTACCTGTAAGTTGTTGTCTACAGGTAACTCTGACAAACATTAATACAGACAAAATTTGATTTGTAATTGCAATTAAGCTGGCAAAAATATGGCTAATTTCGTCGATACCTAGACAATAAATTGCCAGTTTCAAACAACCTCAGCTCACCTTCGAATTAGCTCGTTCGAATGCCCGATAATTTTGCGCTTCTTAGCGAACGCAAGCATTTCAAAATAGCTTTCAAGGGCAGCTGTGATGGCTTCGGTGGTTCTGCTCAAAGAATATCTTGTTCTGACTTAAAATGATTGTTTTTCATCTGAATATTTCAACATTCACTGGAAGGTTTCGTGGTCTTTAGTGGCAAATGTTTTCGTAGCGTCCATAGAACAGCCCCAAAATGCATCGCGTTGCCGTCTCGTACCAGTTCACTGAGCAACTCCGAAAGGGCTAATTGTTTATCAAATCGGAGCTAGACGCTCTGTCGAAATTAAGCAATGAAACCACAACAAAGTTAATAGATTGGTCAACCTTAATTTCAGACTCTGATATACTCAACCATGTCGACCAATTGCAGAACATAGTACAAACATCTTTGCAATCTGCTCGCGAAACAACAATTCAATGAATCTTGCTAATTAACGAAGACAATGCTTCATTCATTTCCAAATCTGTATCACGTCAATCGCGCGTATCAACCAGTTCGTTAAAAGACACCCTTCTTAAAGCTAGAGCCCGTAGAGCAGCACTAGAAGAACAGCTTAAGTTAAGTGATGTGATATTGGAGCAAGAAAAGGCCCTAGCCAAATTAAAGATCCAGCAAGAAATAAATTCAGTGCGTGCTGAAGAAGACGTCTATAGAGACGCTGATATCGACGAACTTGATGACCAACCATCCTCAAGTATACTTTCCCCACCTCAAGTATTATTCTCCTTGGACGAAAATCCGCGATGGATGTCCCGGGAGAGACACTTGACAACACAATGACTCAAGCGCCACAGACAAGCAACGTTGCACAAACGCTAGCAACACAAGCAAGCAATGTTGTAGAAAGTAGCCGCTGTGTTTGACCACCATTCACTTAACAACCACCTGCTACAAGGACCGGACCTGATGAATGCATTAGTCGGAGTACTACTCAGGTTCCGGAAGGAAGTGTCGAACAAATGTTCCACAGCTTCTTTGTAAACCAAGATGACAGAGACTTTCTGCGATTCCTGTGGTTCGAGTGAAACGACATAGATGGTCGAATCATAGAATACCGCATGAACGTTCACCTTTTCGGTGCAATATCATCGCCAGGAGTAGCTAACATTTGTCTTCAGGAGACAGCCAAAGCTGGAAGAGAAGAGTTCGGAGATCAAGCCGCAGATTTTCTACTCAAAAAAACCTCCATCTTCACAAGTTTGCAAGCAACAGCAAGTCAGTAATGGAAGCAGTTCCAATTGATGATTGAGCTAAAGACCTCAAAGACCTGGACATAAGGCACGATGCACTACCAATTCAACGATCACTAGGCACCTACTGGTGCATAGAGTCTGACACTCTAGGCTTCAGAATCGAGCTAAAAGACAAACCCCTTACACGCAGAGGAATCCTGTCAACCACGAGCTCAGTATACGACCCACTAGGAATCGTCGCACCTGTCATTCTAGTGAGCAAGCAAATCCTCCAAAGTCTATGCCGACAGGGTATTGGATGGGATGACCCAGTACCTGAAGACATCGCCCAGAAATGGGAAAAGTGACGTTCCAAACTACCTCTTCTAGAGAAGGTCAAGATTCATCGGGTGTAAAGCCCCCAGGATTTGGACCTCCTGTTAAAGCTGAAGTACACAGCTTCTCTGATGCAAGCGACAACGGGCTTGGACAAGTGTCCTACCTTCGTTTGGTAAACACCTGCAACAAAGTACATGTCAGCTTCCTCATGGCGAAAGCATGTGTTGCTACTCTCAAAGCAATTTCGATACCACGGATGGAACTGACAGCTTCTGTCATTTCTGTCAACGTTGTTAACATGCTGAAAAGAGAGCTAAACTACCAAGACCTTGAGTGTGTGTACTACACAGACTCAGAGATTGTTATCGGTTACATCAACAACAACGCTCGACGATTCCATGTGGACATTGGCAACAGAGTCCAGTACATCAGGGACCACACTGATCCCAAGCAGTGGCATCACGTCAAGGGAAAAGACAACCCAGCTGATGAAGCATCTAGGTCGATGACAGTCAAAGAGCTTTTAGTCAATCCTCGATGGCTCAAGGGCCCAGACATGCTTTGGGAAGCAGAAGTACCATTGGCAAGAGAAACCAGTACTAACATCGAAGTATCAGCAGACGATATAGAGTTGAGAGCATGCCAACAAAGCGAGGTCAGCAGTCCATGCGATCAGGCCACAGCTCTCGTAACCACTACAGCTGAAGAGCAGCACCATCTGTCCTCAAGTATCTAGAACGATTTTCATTTTGGCACAAGGCAAAGTCGTGGATAGCTGCCATTCGACGAAGTTCGGCAGATTAACACAAAGAAATCTACCGAGTGCTGCCTCGTCTAAAGACGTGGACCCCCAAGAGAAAGATGTCTTATGGTTACAAGAAGCAGAGAAATTTATCATCAGAAATCTCCACAGTGAAAACTTTAGAGAAGACTTGATGGTCCTCAAAGAGCTTCAAGGAAACAGCAATCAGTTCACAGATCGTAAAGCCGCAACAACCAGAAATGTCAAGTTGAAGATGAAAAGTTCACTCTTCCGTCTGGATCCATTCATCGACAAAGATGGCTTACTTGATGGCTACAACGACAGATGTGCCATATGAGATTAAGCACTTGCTGATCCTTCCACAAAGAAGTCACATCACAGATCTCATTATCTGTCACTACCACTGGGAAGTAATTCAACACCAAGGAAGAAATGCAACCCTTAATGCTGTACGTCAGTCAGGCTTCTGGATCACAAATGGAAGGACTGTTACAGCATCCCTCATCTTCAAATGCACCACATGCCGCAAGGAAAGAGGCAAGCTGCAAGGTCAGAAGATGGCCAACTTACCTGAAGAACGCACCACACCAGCAGCCCCATTTACATACACTGGCATGGATGTATTCGGTCCATTCTATATCAAAGATGGTCGGAAGACTCTCAAGCGCTATGGCCTTTACATGTCTATCATCACACGCTGTTCATCTGGAAACACTGAACTCAATGGACACTGACTCATTCATTAATGCACTAAGGCGTTTCCTCAACTTTGAGGAAAGGTACGTGTCCTAAGGTCAGATGAAGGAACAAACTTCTTTGGCGCAAGAAACGAGTTTGACACGTCCAAGAACGAGCCAAGCACAAGCAAGATCAAGAGTTTCCTGTTGAAGAATGACTGTGAGTTGATCCAGTTCAAGTATAACGTGCCACATGCCTCTCACATGGGTGGAGTATGGGAACGAATGATACGGTCTGTTCGTTCCACTCTCCTCACTGCTCAACAAGTTGGGTACCCAACTAGATGACGATGCATTTAGAACCCTCATGACAGAGGCAGAGAACATCATCAACAGTCGTCCACTCACGTTGACGAACATAACTGATCCAAAAGCTGCAGAGCCCCTGAAACCAAATCACCTCCTTAAAGGCAAGTCAACCGTAGTACTACCACCTCCTGGCAAGTTTGAAAATCCCGATGTCTACTGTTGGAAACGATGGCGCCACGTCCAATATTTAGCTGATCAGTTTTGGACAAGGTGGCAGAAGGAATACCTCTGCCTGCTCAACAACAGACGCAAGTGGAACTTTCCTAATCGCAACAGTCAGGTCGGCGACATTGTGTTGCTCAAAGATGATGATACACCAAGAAACAAGTGGTCCATGGCAAGGATCACAAAGACATATCCAAGCAAGGATGGTTTAGTTCGTAAAGTACAAATTTAGACATCTGCAGATGGTCAACGAAGAAGCTACGATAGACCGATCCACAAGTTAGTTCTTGTCCTAACCACAGAGGAGATGACAAGAAATTGAACAGAGACATTTAACAGAGAACCTAGCAAAGAGACAATTTATTACCTATTAATCCACATTTGACTCGGTTTTCTTTGTTATTCACAGGGTTGTATCTAGGATAATAACCGGCTCATATCCAATTCAAGTGCTTTATCTAGATAAACCCCGCTATTAGCGTGCTTTATCTAGATAAAGCACGCTAATAGCGTGCTTTAACTAGATAAAGCACTTGCATTTATAATTACTTGCATCCCCTCGTCTCTACTAGTCCTGAACATCATTTGACTTAGAAATAATTTACTTGAAAGCGATTTTTGTCGAAAAAAAGTCTTTGAGTACCAACGCCAGGATTCAAACCGAGATCTCCTGCATTGCTGTATCCGCGCTAGCTTTAAGCTATTATGCTACTAAGTCAATCGACGATAATTTTGCAACAAAAACGCATTTTAAGTGTCATCAAGTCGTTAGCATTCAAGTTCATTAGCATTCATCTGAATAGAATTGAAAAGCGATTGTTTAATATTTCCTTGTGGGAATTCATTGACAATGAGCAATAAATTATGTACAGATTGTTGATATCTTTTGGGAGTGCTTTTATTTCTTGAATACAATCAAATTCATTGTTCTTTTCAGAAAACCTTATCATGTGTGGATTAAGTCAGTTAAATACCTCGAATGTCGGCAATAAGCCAATAAAGCCCTCGGGCTTTATATGGCTTATTGCCTCCTTTCTCGGTATTTAACTCTTACATATGTTCCAGTTTATATGTAATCATCACAAAGATAACTTGATTACACTTAGATCAATTTTATAAGAAACATTTTACTTATAAGCAGCTATATTTTTCTATTCATTTCAGATTATTGATTGACGTATTGTAAATGACAAGCATTTAGAGAAGCAGTGTAACGGCACACGTGTGACCTCAGTTGACCTATGTAATTTTTGTTCAATGTAATCACCATAGCAACACTTATCTTGTTATTGTACACCCCATAGTTAGTTTGATCCAGAGAGTTATTAAATGCCGTCAAGATTTCGACGGGAAAGAACCGAACTTGATGTTTATGCTTTTTTTGTCTGGAATCAAGGCCATTCAATAAATTACGCGGCCCTCTATAAGTTTAGCTGGTGCCAACACAACAAATATTATACCCTTGAAACAAGTAGAGTACAAACACTAAAAGTGTGCAATACTTTGTACTATTTACCACTAAATAGTGTTGATTAAACAATGGAGAACAAAAGAATTTGCAAAATTTAGCAGTATTTATGTTGCACACTTTTAGTGTTTGTACTCTAGTACTAAATAGTGCTAATTAAACAATAGAAAACAATAGAATTAGCATAAAATATCACTATTTAGTACTATTTATGTTTCACGCTTTTAATGTTTGTACTCTAATAATTTATAATTATTTGTTATAGATATATCTATACTTACTCATATCAGAGCTGTTTTATATTCATAAACATTAAAACAACATTCATTCATTCATTGCAGTGTGACAAAACAGTACAAATACAAACAAAAATACAACAAAAACAGAAAGTTGTAATCCCCTTATGAGTTTCTCATATAATACAACTACTATAAAATTGCATTTTTTGCATTTTCTACTAAATATGCTTTAAATTCTGTAAAGCTTTTTTAATTGTTGTTCTTTTTCATTTGTTATGAGTAAATAGTTACTTATTATGAAGAATGCATGTATGTATTTGTGTAGAAATTCAAATTGCTTAAATATATATCATTTTAATTATCTGTATTTGTATAATTACTTACCAACCGGACCATACAAATGAGCAACCATACCATTTGGTATTGCTATGGCTTGGTATTTCAGGCTGTGCACACGTTTGTGACCGTTGTATACTATTCTTTGATTTTCTCCTGGCTTAGATATTGGACGAACTGTGCCGTCAATGAAACCAAAACAGTTGTCAAGAGGTGCTCCCACCCTGTGTACACATTCGGCATATCTCTGGAGTGCTGCTGGGTTTAATATGTCGTGATTCCATTCCATAATTTTGTGACAATGTTCTTCATAAATGTAGTCAAGCACACAGTTTGTAGCCATGCAAAGTACAGGAAACCTGTCTCTGATCAAATCTCTGCATCATATCACTATACCTACATGGGTATGTTAGCCTCTTCAGAAGCATGTATAACCCCTCCATTCCGTCTATTACACTTCTTTGCTCGAGAGTAAACGTATCTGGGAACCTCAGAGCATCGGCAAGCAAAGGAAGGTCTCGTTTTTTAAAATGAAACTCTGCAACAAACTCGTTGTTCTCCATGGCTTCTAGGTCAAACTGTTGGTAATTTTCGCTCTGTAAATCCAAGTTTGCTGACTTGTTTACATCATACAGCAACAAAAACTCCTCGTCTGATATCAATTTGTCGTCAAAAGCCAATAGCAAGAGTTCTCTGGCGGTTTTAAGTGACATTTTTGTAGAACGGTCGAGACACAGGTTTGATGTTTACATTTTGCGAGCCATAGCAACTCTCGTCTGTTTGCTTAGTGATTTCAGTTTTCGCGGGTACGGCGCAGACAATCCTCAGTCCCCGCACAAATTTTCTCACCGTAGCCGTCCAAAAAACCATCGATGCTTAAAGTCCCTAATATTTGTCTACAGTAATTTCTTGAACTGTAAACAACAGTTGATGTGAACATTGTTTTT
Organism: Metridium senile; assembly: GCA_949775045.1. Taxonomy (NCBI): domain Eukaryota; kingdom Metazoa; phylum Cnidaria; class Anthozoa; order Actiniaria; family Metridiidae; genus Metridium; species Metridium senile. Next base: position 32,905,968 of record OX459095.1, read on the forward strand.
CCATTTTCCATTTGTTGTTAAAAGTAAAATTTCTATTTAAAATAATCCACAACTGTCACGGCAAAAACCACAAACCACGGCACAACACACAGAACTCGTGGCACAACACACAAAACTCACGGCACAACACACAAAACTTGTGGCACAACACACAAAACTCACGGCGCAACACACAGAACTCACGGCACAACACACACAAAACTCACGCAAAACACACAAAACTCGCGGCACAACACACAAAACTCACGGCGCAACACACAAAACTCGCAGCACAACACACAGAACTCACGGCACAACACACAGAACTCACGGCACAACACAAAACTCACGGCACATCACACAAAACTCACAGCAGAAAAAACAAAATCATGTGGTCAGCGGCTTTTGGTTTTCTTTGTGTACCAGGCTCACTCTTCTTCCAATTCGCTGTCACTCGCACATGTGAGTTTTAGTACTTTGACTTTTAATGCTGTTTTAAGCCATGTTTTGCACGCAGTGTGGGACTTCAAGAAAGGATTTAGACAAGTTTTGTCATGTTTGTGGAAAAGGTAAGCATTTTATGCACATTTACAATATATATGTGGAGAGTAAACATATAATATATGTGGAGAGTAAACTCTCCACAAGTAGTAGTAGATGATCGACTTTCAAGACAAGAAAATATATGGACTAGCCGTTATAAACATGCTCTGTGATTACCTGGACTTGACTTTTGATTTTGTAAATTGATCGTTTTTATTTATTGTATGAAAAAAAACTCATCAAAGTATACATACTTGTAAAATATGGCCCGCCATTTGTAAAAAAAATTCCGAACTTCAAAATCATTTCGAGATGTTTTTCGAAAGGGTTCCAAGTAACTCAAAACCATTTCGATTTGTCAAAACCATTTCGAAAAAAAATTTCTCAAAACCATTTCGATTCGTCGAAACCATTTCGAAAAACATCTTGAAATCATTTTGAAGTTCGGAATTATTTCGGAATCTATTCGGAAATTCAGAATTGCTTCTGGCTGCTTCCGAACTGCTTTTAATTGACCCGAGTAATAACATGTGACAAATGTGGCACATTTCATCATCGTCAGCGATTGATCAACATGCTTTCAAAACTCGCTTTCAAATATTTAAAAATTACCATTCGTTTATAGCACAGGTAGCCCGGCTATCTTTCGCTTATATATGAAATAAAATAAGATGTATTATAATCATGAGAGCCTTTGGGTTTTCTGTGTTGTATTTGGAAACATGACGCGCTTTAATAATCCTTAGAGTTTCCAGTAATGGATTAGCGTTACCGACCTGAGTGTGCCGTTGGTAACTTGAGAGCACTTTGAATTTCAAACCTAACGTCTCAGAGTAACGCACACCCAATAAACACAGAAATAGAGAAGGGATGAAACAGGGCGAGTTTATCGTTATATGTGCCCCAGCAGTTGATGGGACCAGTGTTAATTGACTTATATAGCTGTACCGAGTGGGGGGAAATACCAGCCCATCGTTTCGACTCAAATGCATATTCATTTATGAATATGCATCACAATTATTGTGCAAAAGGGGCATAAACTTTGGTTAACTTTCAACTGATATCAATTTATATAATTATCAGCGCTGAATAGCGGCAAGCGATTAAACCATAATATGGTATTTCAATTGAAACTGTCAGAAATCTGTCAAAATCTATTGTTTGTAAAATGATATTCAACAGAAAAGACACGCTTCAAAAGCCAACTAGTTCCATCAACTGCTGGTCCACATATTTTTAAAGCGCATCTTATATATATCAGTTCCGTGTCTCCCAGATGATATATTTAAACAAACAAACCATGCTGTCGTTAAATTTGATTATCATACGATCCTTTAGTCATTAATTTGGAGGACAATTACGCAAGTGGATTTTTTAAGGCCAGATTTAAAAAAGGTATTCAAATCTGTTTCATCCCTTCCCTATTTCTGTTTGTTTATAGGGTGTGAGTTACTCTAACACGTTACGCTAATGCGCTCTGAAGTTACCAACAGCACACACAGGTCGGTAACGCTAATCCATAACCGGAAACTTTAAGGTTACGGTCCACGTTCGCGGTGTGCTTTCACATGCTCTCAGTTAAAAGTGCGTTTACCGCGTCATTTTACAATAATAATAGACATATTATATATCATTTTAAAGCTTATATAACAGAGAATAAGACTGTGTATGTGTTGTTATATACAACAATTTTCTGTAAGCTATGCTCTTCGAAAAACCTCAAAATTAACCGCTTTCAATGCGAGTTGTTTAAAAAAGTATAAGTCAAAAAGCTCATAATGCTTTGCCGTCATTTCTTCGTTATGTCAATCAACACATATTGGTCTTCAAAACCGTGTCCAGTTTTTTTGATAAAATACTTAGTTTTAGAGTTATGGCCCATTTTGTTATTTAACTTGAAGTTTTAACAATGAGTCGACTTTGAAACACATGTATTCAAGAACGAAGCATTTTATCGAAAAAACTGGACACGGTTTTGAACACATGTATGTGCTGATTAACATAATGCAGAAATGACGGCGAAGTAGTAGGAACTTTTGGACTTATACTTTTTTTAATGAAAGCGCTCGATTTTGAGGTTTTTCGTGGAGCATTGGTTAAAGATATTCGTTTTCTTAAAACAACTTACATAGTCTTATTCTCTGTTATATAAGCTTTAAAATGATATATACTTTGTCTATCTTTATTGTTAAGTGACGCGCTAAACAATTTTTAACTGAGAGCACCCCGCGAACGTGGACGGTAACCTTAAGGATTAAGCGCATCGTGTTTCCAAATACAACACAGGAAACCCAAAGGCTCTCATGATTATAATACATTTTAATTTATTTCATATTTAAGCGATAGAAAGCCGGGCTCCCTGTGTTTATAGTTATAATTTATCAATTTGTAGTTATAGTTATCTACTTTACGGATACTTCAAAGTTACACTGCATAAAATCATGAGGACCTTTTGTGGTAGCCTGTTGCATGTTTTATGCCACAAGGTAAGTTCCTGTTTATGAATTACATGTTAACTCCAACTGGTATTTGTGTAAGTATTATTGAAGAAATCGAAAGAAATTATTTGTTTTGAAAAATGTCTTTCGATTGTTTACATAGCAACGTATACAACAACAATAATTTACTTTCTCGAGTGCCAAAAAAGTGCCATTTTTACAGTTTCACAATTCAGATTTAAAATATGAAATTGTTATACATAATCTCTGATGATGGACAATCTGACATTTCCAGAAAATCAAAGGCTATTACAATAGCAATAAAGAGCATACAGAAGGAAAACAAAGCCTTGCATTCGTCTTGATGACCATGTCATTTAGGTTTAAGTTTTTCAAGCCCCAGGCATTCCTTGCTCTAAGCGGAATTTTTTTATTATCTTGTGTCAAGCCCATAAGAAAATAAATGAAATTCTAACCTTGAATATTGCACTGTGTGGCACAGCCAAATTAGGCGCAATTCTAAGCCATCAGTATGCCTCAATTTGTTAGTTGTATGTAAAGTACTACTAAATATTGATAGATATTTAGACTGCTAAAAAGAAAAACAACCAACACTTTAAATAATGAAATTCATATTCTTCTTCAATTTCATATTCTTCCTCAAGGGGATCCCGAAACTGATCTTCAGGAATTCATAGACACATTGACATCTCTCCTTTGGCAAGTGCAAGGAGAAACGACAAACCTAGTTAATTTAGCCCTCGCGCTCAAAATATTATAAAAACAATTTCGTATGAAAGTAAAAGTAACATATATATATAATATGTAATCTATAACAAGTTTATGAAAAACTATGTAAAATACATATCAAAAATGAGCAAACAAAACATTCATTCATTCATAAGGAAGAACAGGCAACGCTGCGAGTTTTATGCCAATAGGATTCTTTATTAAATGCAGCATGTGATGCATATTCATGCATTCATGACTCAAGAAGGATATACAAGTCAAAGTCGAATTACAGAACTTGACCTTTTAAGGGACAATTTGAGGGATATCCATCATTTACTTTCAAGGCTACCAGTAATTGAACAATATGCTTACATGCCTCCAACTGAGCCCCGAAATGGCCCTGGAAGACCACGATACAGCCTAACAAGGGAACAGATAACTTGTTTAAAGTATCATGGAACACAAATGGGTCATCTACTTTGAACTCCGATAAATCGCTACTATTTACTCCAAATGGTAATAAACTATATATTTTCTGAAAGGACATCTCAGAAGGATTACATATACTATCGTGTTTTTATCTTTCATTGTTTAATTTTTGATAAATATAGTAATATTTGAAAATTTGGTGTTGCGAAACAATTGAGCTAATGTCCCTCATTTTTACGTCGACGGATCTAACTTTTGCTTCACTGCATTATGTGAATGCTGAACTACAAAACAGTGCCTGTGTTTTTTATTTTTTTGCTTTTTTATTTTTTTATCGATTTTTTTTAAGATACGTTATTTAACTTAATTTTACGGGATTGCTGTACAAAACAATTGATATCTCGCGAATGACAAAGAAGATCGCAAAAAATAGACATCGTTTTAGAGTTGAATAAATTTGTAGTTTACTGGCCGAGTTTGGTTAATTTAGCTTTTATATTGAGGGACATTAACTCAGTTAAACTTTGTATATTTCTCAAATCTTTCTTTCGAGATAAAGCAACTTTTAGTTTAAACGGATTAGCGCTGATCACTCAAGAGGGAATAACTTATCAATCAAGACTGACTCTCTTTACGCCAATGAGAATAACGCATTTTAAGTTAATCCCTGGCCCTAGATCATGGTGTATACACGATACCTTGCCTCATGTTGTGTAATGAAGCATTCTCGTAAACAAGCAACATTTGCCCTCGTATTATACACGTAAAATAAAGCAAAGATAAGCAAGAAAAGTTTATAGAAGAAAGATTGAGAGCCAAAGGCAAATTTTTAGCAAAAGGCAGGTCAAAGAGAAAGGCAGAACCGGTAAAACGCTGAGAGCATGCTGTAAATAATGCTGAGGGAAATGCCCACATTCCAAGGTATTTATGAAGATTGCAAATATATCACTACTATAGAGATAAATCTGTAGAAATATAAAGATTTCTTGTAATAAACTGAAATACTATGATACTCTTGTAAATCGTGATCAAATTCTTTGCTTTTTAGAATGCTTCTATTCGCTCAATAAGGCTTTCAACGAGACACGGTTGTTGTGTGACATGATATTATCATATGCCCGCTGATAGATTCCTGTCAACTAAGCGTCACTATTTCAAGCAAGAAAAATCGTTTTTCCAAAATATCTACTGCAGAAAAATACTTTTCACAAAAATTATTTCCTAAAACTATAGTCTTTAATAAAACGAACACCAGAAAAAGGTTTTTGAAATTTACATGTTTTGGAAGATGATTGTGTTCCATGAATTTAACAGCTGGACCCAGATTGCCTCAGACCTTGGTGTATCAAGGCAAACTATCTATAATAGAAGGTGTGTACTAGGATTCACTTTGGAATTAGAACGATATTCTCAAATAGCAAATGCTGATCTGGATGAGTTAGTATGCCAAGAACAAGTTGTTTCCACAAACTGGCAAAACAAACACAATTGCTGGATTGAGACAAAGAGGAATTTACTTGCCAAGGCTGATTCCATTAACAGAGTCAATAAATGGGACCGTATAGAGAGAAGGCCATACAATGTGCCTCACCACAATTATTTGTGGCACATTGACACACACATGAAGTTAAGCCACTGGAGACTTTGTGTACATGGTTGTACTGATGGGTATTCTCGAGCTATTATTTATCTTGCTGTTAACAATAATAACACGGCCCAGACTGTAATGAAATGCTTTCAAAATGCAACAAGAGAATGGGGCCATCCCTTGAGGGTCCGTAGTGACAATGGTGGAGAAAACATAGCTGTTAAAGAATACATAACATCGTATTGTGGCCAAAACAGGGGGAGCTTTCTCACTGCTCCGAGTGTTAGAAACACTACAATTGAAAGACTTTGGCGTGATATGTTCATAAGTTTTTGTTCATGGAAAATAAACAACTCCTCATTGCTGGAAATCATTTGCATATATTTGCTTTACACTTCCTATTTATTCCCCGAATCCAACTTTTACTTGACCGCTTTGTGCAACAATCCAATGTACACTCTATTTCAACTGAAAGAAACAGAACACCTCGTCAACTGTGAGCATCAGGCTGTCTCCAAGTGTATAATGCCCCTCCATTTGATATTCTTGATGACCTTCATATGTATGGTGATGACCCCAATGCACCACATCCAGATCCTGACAATGAGGCCAGTGGAGTTCAAATTGAGCCTGTCTCAATTAAATTTTCCAGAAGGAGTCCTTGAGACAATGAGACAGCAGTTTGATCCTCTAATAGAAGATAATAACTATTGCATCAACATATCTCTTCAAGTCATAGAATGTTTAAGCAACTTCTCGGATCAATATTAAGAGTCCTCACTGTCAAGACTATTTTAAATGATTTTCTAAAAAAAAAACATTGTGCCAATTAATAAGTACCATAATGTTTGCACTGTACTTCATTGAGTTCCATCGTGTTTCGTCTTGACATCGCTTGGTCTTTCGAATTCTCACCTAAAGTATTTCTCGTTTATCACTCTGTATTAGAACTTTTCCAACAGTAGAAGCCTTTCTTTGCGTAATGGTAAGTTATTTTGTGTTTCTCTTATAGCTTGGTGATCTCGTATTGCCCAAAAATATCCAAATAACATCGTACCTAGACCACAAACTTAGATAGCAAGATAACGTAAGAAAAGTTTTGTTTATTACTTAGTTTACTTATCAAGCATTGACAAGTGCTTCTCATCAAGTCTAGTTTAACTTCACAAGTGCAATATTAGCCAAGTCACTTCAGTATTAAGTGATTTGCGTTTGAATTACTTTTAAAATGCCACAATAACCACGTACGCTAGGCTAGAAAAGCTTCACGTTCACACGTGTGATTTTGGAAGTTTTACATCTTTTCCTTTGCATCGAAAAGGAATTTTTCAGGGAGGGTGTAATATAACAATGCGGTATAAGGGGATTTAGGAATTTGCTTGCTTTTCCTTATAGGAATGGTACCAAAATAATAGAAAAAACAACAATTTCTACGGGTTTGGTAGAACCATTTCTGAAGGAGGACAGCAATTTATTTCCTTTTCTATGGGTCTGGTTTCAAAAAAAATACCTAAATAATTTCTTGCTCAAGTGGTTTAAGGCCTGGGTCAGATGAGAAAAATAGCAAATATCCAACAACAAAATATAAAAAAGAAAAAGTCTGAAAAAATGTACTCTAAAGACTAAGGTTATGCATAATGGATAGATGCTTCATTTTACATTGTCTTTCGTATTCTGGAGTGATCACATGACCAGTTGTATACGCAAAATCGCGCCATTTTTAGTATGTCTTAGTAATTGCCTTTGCATCATAACAAAACGTAAATGGATACCTTTCATACAAACGTGAATTATAGTTTAGTGAACATGGCATCCATTCACAACGAGGAACGATCATTAGATGCTTTCTTTGAGGGTCAAAAATATCCATTTGTCTTAAAAGTTCGAAATCCATGACAAAATGCACAGTAAAAGTTTAAAAACGAACTCTTGTTAACTGTCCTCGTTGTAAATGTGTAGATATTTACTTTTTCTATTACATACTAGTTGTTTGATTCGATAGATTTGTAATTTGGTATGATGCGAGACCGAATAATACAACCATTACATATCTATGAGACACGACAGCCATGTTGACAACTGTGCCGATTAGGTAGTACGATTGATCAGCGGATATCAATGAAAACAGGCATATACTTCATGTACGGGATTATTCTCGGCCTTTTCAAAATGGCGGACGAATGTGGTGTTTGTTTTCTATTGCTCTTGTTTTAATGAGCAACGTCTACTTTAAAACAAGAAAACCAAGACTGTGAGTTTCAGTCAGGTATTTCTTCATCTGTTTCTTATGTAAATCATATTCAAGGGTAAATAAAGTCTAACAGTGAATGAAATACGATGTTGTCTTTGTCATAATTGTGATTATATTTTGTACATGTCCACCGATTTCCCCTTCTAAATCATTACATCCTGCTCAACTGATAAATCTCGCTCATCACATTACAGATAAGGAGTTAATCACGTCACAAGATCATTTTGGCGCTATTTTCGAAATTATTTCGACATACCGTAACTATCTCTATAACATATACTTATCTCTTATACACTCCCTGTGTTTTACAAAATATTATTTTTAAAAGTATTTACTTGAAATGTCAGGAGGCTTTTGTTCTCCTACTACTTGTGGTTTTGCAAAAGTTGCAGCACTCTTTTCAGCAAAGAAAGCAAAAGGTTGTGAACACGATCCCGCTAAATCGGTTAAGTTACAAGTGATCGAAGCAAGGTACAAATACTTTTGTGAAATCTTTGCCGACAACCAAGATGGGTTTCATATTGATTATAAGACCTTCAACAAACGGTTCTTGGCTCTTACAAGTGTTGTGAGGAAATGGAACCCAAAGAAAAAAGCTGAGAAGACAAACTTCTTCAATGAATTCTAATGCGAACGATGGCTAAGTCTCTCTCAGTCAAGGAAAAATGAGCACACATTTACGAATTGCAAAGGCTGTTATCACAGTTATCCAGCAACTTGTGCCCTGTTTCCAGTGAAGAGCTTGGCCCTGAAAAGCAAAGTAAAAGAAAATCCCTTTAGAGTGGCGGCTGAATTGAATGCAAAGTTTGACAAATGGAAAAACACGAAACCAGGGAAAAAAACAAGCAATAACAGTAGCACGAGAGTTTGGTAAAGAACTGAATCCTGTATTCAATAAATGAACTGGAATCTCATTAGGAGAGGCCATGACAAAAGTACCAGAGGCAAATGTTCAAATAAAGAAGACTCAAGCAGAAAGAAAGAGCCTCAGACGTACAATTCTTAGGAGTGTGAAAGAGGATGTTGAGAGAAAATGGCAAGAAACTTCCCTTCAAAGGTAATAGTGGCAGTTAAACAGCATTTAAATTGTTATGGTATCGGTTCATTTTTAATTTAGTGCACTATTCATACACAATTTACAGACAAAATTGAAGTAAAAAAAGTGAGGCGGCTAAGACTAGAAAATAAAAGAGATCAGTGCAGAAGTTAACATAGGGAAGCTGAGAAAATTCAGTGATAAAAAAAATTATATTTTTAGTACTTTATCTGTACATAATATATTAAACAGGTTCCCATTTAAATCTGTACTTTCCCATTTAAATCTGTACTTATGCAAATTTTGTTGATGTGTGCCAAACACACAGATCAACCAATCAGAAGTTCTCTTCAGAAATAATATTCTGATTGGTTGATCTGTTTGTTTAGAAAACATCAACACAATTTGCATAAGTACAGATTTAAATGGGAAAGTAGAGATTTAAATGGGAAAACGTTATTAATGCTTTCGAATAAAAGCTTTCATTAAATTAATTTTATTGTCAATTTTTTTAGATGCCTTGGTAACAGACAATCCTTTGCAAGCCGCCAAAGAGAGAGGCTTTCTTCTTCTTTAGAAACAATTAAAAGTGCAAAAAGCAGAACAGATATTAAGATTGCCAAAGAAAAAGATGGAAAAAAGAGAAAAAAACACAGTTGGAACATTGAAAACCTGATAGAAGGTGATCAGTATGATGAGCTGACTAACGAGGTTAACAGTTATACCGAAGGGACTGTAATAAATTGGTCAGGGCTGGCAAAGAAGTACGGTGTCAAAGACAAAAAAGGGAACTTGGCAAGAAATGAGTGCAGAAGATACAAGACTTTCTTTCGAAACAAGGTTCAAAAAGCCAATTGCCTACCAAAGGGTGCGTAGACAAAAGTTGTGGGGAAAAGGGGGTGAGATCAGTGTTCCCACAGCAGAGACAAATGAGTCCCTAAAGAAAACACTTAAGGCAAAGATTGTGAATGGAGAGATACTAATAGGGGAAATGATAATATCCAAAAAGTATTCAAAATTGATTTTGAAAGATAAGAATGAAATCGAAACAACAGAATTCACAGTCCACGGTAGAAAAATACCTCTAAACGAAATACAAACAATGTCAATAGAAAGACAAAAAAAATACACACACATTCACTCTGACGACTACTAGAAGTGGTAAAGCGCTTGACTGAACTCAACGAATTTAACGACAGTGTGAAGGACGTACCACAATGAAAGAGAAATTAAAGTCCTTGGAGAAAACAAGGCATCTGATGATTTGGCATGACCATTCAACAGTTGCCAACCATGGACATCTGCTGTTTTTGGTATCAGTGATTTATGATCCTGCCTTTCACTTGACATCTGATGAATACAAATAAAAAACTGGTGAGATAATGGACATCCAAGAGGAAGTAGAACGTCCCCAAGTTTATATCATTGCAAGGTAAATTTTTTTTTACAGTTGTACAGTATAACTCCCTCAAATTTGATGTACTAATGATTTCTTAACATGATGTCTTAACATTGTGAGAGCATCAAATGTGAGGTACATGTATCTTAATAATAAAAATAACCTAGCTTATACTATTAGTGTTAATTTAAATAGTTAAATAATTTTGCAAACACTAATGTAAGAACAGTGACAAAAGTGTTGGAACGATTTTCAATGTTTTGCTGCACCTTATTTTCTAATATACCCCTCCCCCTGACAATGCTGCTAGAGGGGTAAACAAACATTGTCAGTAGCAGGACACATCTCCAACACTTGTATTCTTTCATAAAAACAGCAACAATGTGTACCCTCATAATGAGATACCCCCACATATGAAAGAATGATAGACCATCCCTAAAAGTGTTCGAAATATCATTGCTCAAGCTTTACAATATTTTGTTATAAAAGTATATATTAGCTGATAGGTGAATAAATGCAGTTTTAGGAAAGATTTTCGAATTGTCCATCACTAAATTTGCGAAAAAGATATGTAGAGTTTAGTGCGATTTGAGCGTCCTCTGTTTGAAAAATCACAGCCCTTTACAAATTACCGTCACATCAATAACAAACACGTCCTTTGCACATAAGAGAAAATAATCTCCAAAACAATGCCTGGGATTTTTGATATTTTTTTTAGATCAGTTGCTACGAGATCTCAAACATCGACGATCGATATTTTAATGTATTTTCTTACTAATGAAGTGATATCTTTTTAACAAAATGAATAAAAAATCGCAGACACGTCTCACACTTGAAACATAATTCTACAAAATTGCAAAGTTTAGTTGCAATCTGTTAAAATTTGAGCGAATGATAATCATTTAAAAATGAAAATTTGAGGCTAAAAAGTTACCGAGAAAAACGAGTTTATTAGTTTCGGGCCAGGGAGCCGCTGAGTGTTTACACAGACACCTCATCTGTGAATGAGTTGTCATCTTGCCTGGTCTGTATCATATATTGTAGGCTATTATTAGTGCAATATGATGCTATTCCTGTGTCGTGGTACCGGGCTTTGCTAGTCAATGTCATTGATTGACTTTATGATGCATTTCGTCTATAATATTAAATTATTAGTTGACACTAACTGAAATCCTAACATACGATTTTACAAATCCAACTAGAGAAACAAACTATGTCTAGAGAAAAGAGGCTGTGGCCGACGCAAACACACAACCAGAGCCGCCACGGAGACCGAGAGAAATTGTTATTCAACAAATGAGTGAATTGGGGTAATTATGATCGTATTTTAATGTCAATACTTTTTTTAACGCACAGATAACAATGCTACTTTTACTGCTTACTTCCGAGTGAATACTGAAGATTTGACGTCTAACCTCTAGATTTGATGACGAAGTGTTTGTAGAAATCCTCGGAGCAAGCACTTAACTATAATGTGCAGCACTTTGTGTAGGTTCCTCTGACCTTTGTGTTTCCTGGGAAGAGCCTCGATCGATTTCTGCGAGAGATTTTCGTCGTTCGAGCAGGAACAGTTTCTTTGGTTCTGGCGATAACAAAGACGACGATCTTCGCTTTCGAGAAGCCATTAAGGAATTTTAATGGACTATACAAGAATCCACACCATGAATATAACAGAGATTATGAAAAGTTGTTCGATTTTCGCGTTGTGTAGAAGATTTTTCAGTAAGATTTTTGATTTTGTGAGTAAACACCGAGACGATTCAAGTATGAAATCACATGGGGCTCATATTGTTGCCTGACAACCAGCTTTCGATGACAGATTGCTTATTAGCTGTTGACATAATATTTCCGGTCAAATTTTGCTCACGAATTTTTTTTATCAGCAATTTAGCGAAATTGGAAAGTATTTTTTGAAATGATTTTGATACTTCGAAAAACAGTCATCCTGACAATTCGGGGAATGATCTCCAGTTTGAAGATTAAGTGTCCCTATAAACTCACGCAGCATATGCAATGTGAGTGGAGGGGCACAGTGGAGACGATGGCGGACCATGCAAAAGAAGGCACCATGGCAATCAAGGTGAAGGGTGAGGGGTGAATGTGTATCATTCGGAAATGGAAGAACATTCCAAAAAATGCCCCCTAGCAACGATAGCCTGCACGATGTGCGGAATGCAAATACAGGCCAGTAATACAAAACACAAGAACCAATGCAGAAAGGGAACAGTTTCCTGCACCAACCACTGTGGTTAGGATATGACAAGGTACAAGAAGTGGCACCTAAAGTACAAATAAATGTGAAAATTCAACAGAGCAAATTGTAGCTAGCTTCTGTTAAAAAATCTACTCTAAATTGTTTGTACCCTTACTTTGTAATAAACCTTCATTGACATCTTTTAGGGATCAATTGATAGTGCATTTGAAATGCCACTGCCCTAAGGAGCCCTTCAGTTCCCACCTTTGAATGTGGCACTGTTCTCAATAGTGCCACATTGGTGGACCATCGCAAAAGAAATGAACAAGTACATTTAAAAAAAATGTACAGTAGTTTGTTGGATGTTAAGAAAAATGTGAATACATATTTTGACGTTTGTGAACTGCTTAAATGTGTGATAACTGGATGACAAAAGCCTGTAAAGATGCTGTCAGTCAAATTACCCCAAATTACAGTTATTCAGACAAGTTCCGCAAAAAAGATTATATCGGTCGCCATATGTCTATATCTTAATTACAATTATGGACGTTCCCATTGTATTAACAAGATATTAATAATCACTTTTCCAGAACAAGTTTATGACACATTCCTACAACCCCATAATCGCTGAGTGGAAAATAAAAGGTGGACGGCAAGAAAAAGTGAAAAGTCAAACATTTGGCAGGAAGATGATGAAGTGAAATGTTGGCATTCGATATGTAGAAGGGATGGTGGATGTTTTGGTGAAACTCCATTCAAACGTGGATTTACATCTGGAATGTAATGCACCTAAAGGTGTTAAGCCCCCCAGGGGAGGTCTCAGAAAGCCTCAGAGTGGGGCATTTGCCATTAATGCTGTCCCACAGGGCTGAAACATTTGCAAAATATGAGCCAGACCCTTGCGGTAGGGGCAAAACCAAAATTTCAGTACCTATCCTAAGGACAAACCAGAAGTTAAATCTCAAATAAAAGAAAGTAACAAAAGGAATATACAACTTGGGTGCGCCTATCATGGAAACCGAGTGCCAGAAGGCTATAATTAGTCGTTTCAAGTCGTTTCAAGTCTCAGGGAGAAAAATTCCCCTTCAAGAAATAAGACAAAAAACACTTGAAAGAGAGAAGCAGTACTGCAGATGGAGTAATGACCACGATTTGGAAACAATAACTGATGATGAGCTAGATGCTCATTTAAAAGTATTTGGGTAAATTCACAGAGCAGTTTAAGAGAAAAAAGAGATGTCTCAAGGATTTTGCAAGGCATCGTAATTGGATGATTTGGCACAACCATTCATCAATGGCTAGGTTCATGCTTTTCTTGATGCGCCAAATCTATAAACCAGCATTCCATCTAAGTCTGAATATACACAGAAAACAGGGAAGCTCATTGACATTCAAGCGACAATAAAGAAGCCCTACCTGTACATTCTGGGAAAAGCAAAGGCAACAATGGAAGTACAACTCAAATTTGTCAACACTAGAAATGAATGCTCAATATCAATGTCTAAGCAATTAAAGTCCAATGATGTTGAAATACATGACACAATGCGCTTCATGAATGGTGACAAACCAGCTGGGGAGTTTGAATGTGGCAATCAAAAAGGAGGACACCACATGTCAATGGCTGATGATTATACTTACAATAAATTTACAAATCATCGGACACTTGAAGAAAGAAAGAAACTGGTACTTGCTGGGAAAATGGGAGAAGTTAAGAGTGTTGGCCCTTTTAAGGACCTCAAAAGATCTCAAGTAGAAAAAGAGCTTATAAGATACTAGTGGTGACAAAAAAAGATCTAGACAAGAAACTCCAAGATCATGTATTTTGTTCTACTGCTGCAGTCTTTTTATAAGATAGAATAGCTGTATAATTTGGTGCTTATGTTCATTATAGCTTCTAATTTCTATTTTCAGTTAAAAGACAGCTTGGAGCAACTTGTCTGACTGCTTCCGTTGGAATTGTAATTGTCAAAGTTGGAAGTTGAGGTCACTATTTTACTTTTCTAGAAACAAACCAGAAATGTATGTTTTTCCACTCCATTGCATACACTATTTGGTTTCTTCATCGTCAACATCCGCCTCATCCTCTTCATTAGCATCTACTCAAGCAACTTTGCCATCTTCTGTACCTATATGCTCATTCACTTCATATTGTCACATTTTAAGTTGAGGTCACTATTTACTTTTCTAGAAACAAACCAGAAATGTATGTTTTTCCACTCCAATGCATACACTATTTGGTTTCTTCATCGTCAACATCCGCCTCATCCTCTTCATTAGCATCTACTCAAGCAACTTTGCCATCTTCTGTACCTATGTCAACTCCAGCAACTATATGTACTTCAACAACTACATGTTCTCCAACAGCTTCATCCCGATCCACTCCAACAACTACATCTGCTCCCACAACTTCATCCCAGTCTACTCTAGCAACTACATCCACTCCTACAATGTCATCGCAGTCCACTCCAACAACTACATGTGCTCCTACAATGTCATCCCGGTCCACTCAAACAACTACATGTACATCTACTCCATCAGCTATGTCATCTTCTTCAGCAACAATTGTAAGTTGGTCAAATGAAGCATGACACATTTTTCGTTTTACAATTGATTTGGTAATTTATGAATAATGCAAATAATACATCAATTAACACAAACAGATTGGACACAAATATGTATATTAGTGATTATTAAACTTCATTAGTCCTTTCATATTTTACTAAAATTATAAAATAAAATAAATCTGGTTGAGAAAAGTCGGCACCAATTGCAAATCGGCACCAATTGGTATGAGATATACAACCTGCCCCATGTTTGTGAATTCTTTTGTTGAGTTTTTTAAAAAAAATTTAAGTGTTCAAAAGTTGGTGATCGGGAGAAAATTCTGCACTTCCAGCTGACTTCGTGCCTGTAGTTCAACATTGTTCTAGTTCTAGTTTCATCAGGGCAAGTGACATAAAACATCTCCAAAAAACTCAAAAGGTGTACTAGTGTTTGACCGAAGTTTTTTTAGTAGTTAACAAACTTCGATAGAACTATTTATTATGGAAAATCGGTCTCTGACTCTGATATGAGCTATGACTCAGATAATCTGAATATAATTACATACTGACGGTGAACTACAACGAAGAAAACAAAACAGACTAAGAGGGCTTGTTTGTGTTGGATGTTTTAGGAGTGAAAGATATTCCCTCTTTCGGACCATATCAGGACGAGCCGCTTGCTTTTGAAAACTGGATAAAAGAATACAAGAAAAAGAAAGAGATCGACAATAATTTACGTAAACAACTCCAAGCTGGGATTGAGGGTGTTGATCCTTGAAGCAACTGGTAAGTTTTCACTAACACAATGTTATCCTTTTAGTCGTATAGTTTTACTTACTTTCACAGTGTAGCATTCATTGATTTATTTTTACTGAATGGGTGTTTATGTGGAAACTGTAATATGGAACCATTACAAAATGTGTACGAGGCGAAATGCTGCAGAGGAAAAAACCGTTGTGTACATTCGTGTAGCCGCGACATCGTTTCAGTGGACACACAAACGCCGCCAAATTGCATAACACTTCACCTGGGATTTCGCTTAGCTTGCCTTGAAAAATGGGCTTTGACACAGTCAGCTTCTAAATATAAAACTAGGGACAGGCGACGATACATGAAAATTGGAAAGAAGACAACATAAGTATTAAAAAAACCATTGGACAAGATTGAGCAAAATATCCCAATTTGTTAGTGGCAGCTAGAATCCTAGAAACTTATTACGACAGTATTAGCTGATGCAAATACCGTGCCAAACAAAAGGACAAACGGTCCCGCTATTTTGCAGTGTGTGGTTTGCAGGCTAAAATTTGCGGACTGCGCGTTAAAATTTGCGTGCTGCGGGCTAAAATTTGCCAGCTGCGGGCTAAGAATTAATTTTATAGCTTGATGACCTTTTGCAAAGTGCACTCATGGCTTGAATATGTATTTCCCTGCCTCATAAACTACAAAGTCTTTTTCATAAAATATAATTAATCATACACAGTCATACATGAATATTTAATGATAGCGTCCTGGAGTATGTCACAGGGCGCTATAAGGATTTGTCAAAATTTAACCAATTAAATGCGGCAACGTGGCCTCTATCTGGGCTTTTTGGTGTCTTCCTTCTTTCTTTGACTATCATGGCTTCAAGCTCAAGTGTGACCATTGACAGACCAATGAGTTCAGTCCAGTAAATACTTTCTGATTAGTAATAGTATTTTGATAGTAGTATGTGATTGTTAAACATCCCGGAGGCAAGAATGCTAAAATACTATATTATTATAAAATACTATACTATATTATTGAAGGAATGGTATCAGGAATGGTGATATTCCAGCTGATGTTGTAATTATTGAAGGTATGTTGTTTCGATCTTGATATTATTTTTTTAACGAAAGATAGCACAAATGGTCCATCTAATTTTCTATCAGCTATAATGAACTAGCTATAATGTTTTTAAACTCTGTCAGCAACGAAGTTAGGAGTATACAGTTGTCATTAGCATTAACGGTTCCTGCTGTGATTTGTTATATTTGGGAAAACTTCACCAAAATTGTAGAAAAGGGTCGTAAAAAAGAATAATTACTGCTGGTGCACTTAGTTTAGCGGCAAGTCCAGTATTGGCGTGAAATTGAGCTCAAAAATTTATATTGCTTTATTATTTGTTCTCAAATTTCTGCTACCACTTGGCACTGAGTCCATGTTTGTTTAGACTACGAGCAGTCGAATTTCCCTCAAGTGTTCACTAGGCCTTTATAATCGCTTAAAATTCCTTGTGGTCCGCATGTAAGCTAGGTCAAATTTACGACTGTTTTCACTGGGGTAGCTGAGTATAGTAATAAAGCCGCCATTTGCTGAGACTAAGTTATCAGAAAAAATAAATATATTTTCCGATTAACCCTTTGACTCCTACGGCGCCCGAAACCGCCCGTAAAAAAAGACCTTGTTTGAAAAATTCTAACTTTTTTAAACAAGCCAAATTTTCCCAGCCGTTTCAATGTTAGTAAGCACTAGGAAGTTTTTCAAATTTGCATAGCATGTCAGTCACAAGAAACAAGCAATTTTAGCACAAAAATTCCATATGAATTTTAGGAAAGTCAAAAATGACCGTTTCTGCCTTATTTTTCAATAGTGAAAATCACACGTTTTTGACCTTGGATTTTTTATCGAAAAAATTCGTTTTTAGACGAAAAGGCCGTTTTCACAACAAAATTCAGTCCTTGTGCTATAGCTTTGGCAAGTTTTTTCACTTTTTTTTCACTTCACGAACTGAGCTGCAGTCGTTTGATTACGGCCACTTTGATACGCACGTGTTTTCAAGTATTTACGACAGCAAAGCATTGTGGGTAACCATGACAATTTGGCACATGGAGAACCCCCACCGTTCTTTTATACATTTTTTATAAGTCTAGGGTCACCTCGGTTTTCTGCCAAAATTTCGCGCTTGTTGTGTTCCTCTATCATCACAACTTCGATAAATAGCCGCGGCAAGTCCAAGAATTTGGCTTTAGTCAAACTCCAAACCTAACTTTGTTCTAAGCCCGCCAAAACCGAATGAACCAAACATCGATCGTTTTTTGCTGACAAAGTGAGATTACTCGCTGCTTTCTTCCAGAAAGTGAGCTCTTTGCTACCTTGAAGCTTAATGATGCTCTTCCAGTAGTGACTAAAGGCAAAATTTGACCCTAAAATTAACGAAATTCCGATTTAAGCCAACTTTGAGCCAGTGTAAATATCCAACGATGCTTCGAAACCATCTAAAAGTCATGTGGCCTGAGAACTTGAGCCCCTGAGATTACAAAACAGCAGCACTTTCCATGGTAACGCCAAATATGGAGTCAAGAAATCCTACGGATCGTTTATATCCAGAAAATCGCTCAAAAATGTCAAAAAAGCCCAGTAGTCAAAGGGTTAAATAAATAATGTGACACATATCTGTCAATTAAACGCTGTGATTGGCCGATTTGTTTACTTGGCAAAGTATTAAAACTACTCGCTACTATGTTTTTCATATTTTTTAGTACAGTTTTACAACTGAAAACACTGCTCATTTTTATTTCTATAAGCTAGCTTGTTTTCACTGTATTTCCTGAGTTTTCCTGAGAAACAGTACTGTTGCTATCTATTTCCGGCATGCTCAATAGGAATAAATTTGTGTTGTTCTGTACCATATGAGTGACTCGAAAAGTACAACAAAGTGTATGAAAAGATGACAAAGTTCATCGTGAAAAGTGGGAAGACATGGCTCATGACGTGGCTCAAGTGGTGGAACAACAGACATACTCACATCGTGAAAGCATATAGGCCTCTCTACAATGCACCAAATGTTAATCTAGCTGAAGCATCACATCCGTCAATGGAGCATTGTGGTGGTGCAAACTTGTCTCTTGTTGACGCTACGTATTTTAAAATGTTAGTTCAGGTTTAACCAAAATATGAGATTCCGAGACTCGCACTAAATACGCCGAGATTTGAGTCAAACTGGTCGAGGGACCATTTGCTACCACTAATGTTACAGTTTTGGGGATTATATCGTTTTTACGTTCTACTATGTCACTATTATTTTACTATTGTAAGTTGACGTTAGATAAATAAATAATTAACTAATGTCTCAATGTTTTATTTATTTATTAATTTATTTTCGTAGCCGGCAAACTTTAGCCTGCAGCCCACAAATTTTAGCCCGCAGTCTGCAAATTTTAGCCCACAGCCGGCAAATTTTAGCCCGCAGCCCAGAAATTTTAGATTGCAGCCTGCAAATTTTAGCCCACAGCCTGTTAATTTAAGCCCACAGCCCACAAATTTTAGCCCACAGCCCGAAAATTTTAGCCCGCAACCTGAAAATTTTAGCCAACAGTCTGCACATTTTAGCACACAGCCCGCAAATTTTTGCACGCAGCTCGCAGCCTGCACGATAGTTGGACAAACAATTCGAACTGTTACAATAAAAGAGTCAGGTTTTAGTAATTTTTAATCATGAAATATGCATTTTAAAATAAAAATATAAAATCCTGCTGTAAATCGGCAAACTAAACTACAAAGTCACAAAAAAGTTTTATAAGATAAATTACTTTTATAACTATCATTTGACAAAAAAATGATACCGATGACACAGGGACCCCTAATCAATCAATAATTATGAATAAAATAGGTGAAAAACGAGCGTGCATGCAATTGTTCATCTCTTGGCTTCGCAATTGTCTGTTGCTTGGTTAATTGTCAACACCTTGTGATAATAAATATGTGACAAGGGATGAAACTCCCATTAGGAATTTTTATAAAAGCGCTTATTTCATATTTTGAAATAAGAGAAGTCAATCATCTCAGTACATAGCATTAAAACAATGACGTCAAAATAAAAACGACATGAGACTTCTCTCCCTCAGCCAAGACTTCAAATAATTAGTCCGACACAAACATCGGGAATATCTGACCAGAATTGAAGGCTCCTTTTTTGAAAAACTCAAATTATTTTGGAGTGATCATAAATCGATATTGAAACAACATTCAGGACGTAATTCTGTAATAACATATAATGGCCAAACGGCTAAGTCTGCTGCTGACAAAGCGGAACTGTTTAGCTCTTACTTTTGCTGTACAGATCTGAAATACCTGAATTTACAATAACTGTCGAGGAAGTTGCCAAGTGTTTATCTGGCTTAGATTCATCTAAAGCTAGTGGTCCTGATGGAATTCCTGCACGCATCCTAAAATAGTGCCTAGCCTCTGTGATATATTCAACCATTCTTACATAAGCTTTTAACTGAACCTAGTACTTACAGTTACAACTTAAAAAAATGAAGAAGATTCAAACCTGTTTTTAAGACTAAGAGATTTAGAAATAGCTTTTTAATTCATAATGCTCTTAAAGCATAAGCAGTAATAATTTTAGGTTAGGATATACTTGTGCATTTGCATCTATAGTTTTATAATTCTTAGGTTTTATAGTTTTATCGTTAATGTATCAATTTATATATAGTTTTATCATTAGTGTATTAGTTTTTTTATATTTTCTATATTATCAATTGTAAATTTTGCTTTAATTCAACCTACGGGTTACTATAGCTTTCTTAATAAAATATCTATCTATCTATCTATCTATCTATGTATCTAAAACCATCATCCAGAGAGTTCAGCAGCGAGTAACATGATGGATCCTTAGATCAAAACTCGGTGAAACACCCTACAAGGACAAGCTTAAGAAAGTCCACTGTGGGAAAAAGGCCACCTAGACGACTTCAATGCTAGACTTTTAACGAAAGCTAACTTTTAAAACTTCACAGAACAACTTGGTTTACAAGGCCGCCAGGAACACTAAGACACATAAGTTGATAAAATAAAATGAGTAATTGTATAATTTATTTAACTATTTAATTTAAACTTATTGTCAGTACTATTAATAATATATTAAAATCTGAAATAAAAAAAAACTTAAATAAGTTCTTCTCAGCATTAAAACTATTCTTTTGTTTTCCTAGAAAAAGGTTTTACTATAGCAACTGTTGTTATGGGAGTCGTCATGCTAGTGCTCTTTTTGTCCTTGGTACATGTGGCCTGTAGACTCAAGAATAGGTAATTATTTTTATAGAACCATTCTTACTATTTTAAGTTTCAGTTTTCAATTTCATTATCATTCTCGTACCCAGACCCTTAATTCTCAGCTTGCCAATGGAAAATCAAAGGATCTGGTTGGAGACAAATGAGTCTTTCTTTAGATTTAATGGTTAAAAATTTCCTATGAGTATAATAAATATTTTATGATCCAGATTCTGGGACTTCTGTAAAAAACATTTTAATTCTCCTTAAATCCCAAAACTCTATAATTATAATCATTATATCAAAGAATTCTTATTGTTATTTACTAGGCCCTTCTTATAAGCTCCCACAATGAGGTTTGAAAACCCAGTGTACAGAACATGCACTAGACGAGAAGAAAGATTACTGGATGGTAACGAGTTTTATCAAGTGAGTTAAGGCCTGGGTCAGGCAGCCATTTTCAATAAAATTATTCGGATTTCAATCTTTGTTTTAAAAGTTTAATCATTTAACTTAGGTACATGTTAGTTTTTAGCAAACTTATGAAAATATGGAATTCAAAGAAGTCTTGACCAAAACTTGTAGCGGCAGATTAAAAATACCACACAGAAAAACACCTCAAACCATGTTCAGCACAGATAGCGGCTTTCAATATTAGTGTTTAAACTATGGCTTTCAAAGCATCCCTAAAAAAAAAAAGGCAACAGGCCACTATATCTGAGTGTAAAAACTGTCCCAAGTGTACAAACGTGTGGTATTCAAAAGTCAGAAAGGGGCAAAATATAATCGGCACCATAATGAAAACCATGGCATCATGCTTGAACACAACAAAGAAGTTGACAAACAACCGCATTATGAAGATGTTGGTCGCAAAACTGAAAAGATCAGGACAGCAGAAAATGACATCTGTGAAATCACTGGACATGCCAGGGAATCTTCTCTAGACGATTACGACCAAATAGACGAAAACGAAAAAAGAGATTTGTCACACATCATTTAGTAATTGCGATTACATAGAAAGCAGGCCAGCCCGGTTAACCAAGATCTCAGCAAGTCACTGCTGGGATCTTGGTTGAACAGGATGAAAATTTGCCATATAATTCCTTAATCTCTGTCACCCAGTCTGGTACGGTTTACTGAGCCAGCGGTGCTGCTCATGAGTCAGCTACTTTGCATAATCTCACGCAATTTAACTCCCTAGTGAATATTACAAGCATAATTTACAGTATTGTTACTCTATTATCAGTATTGTTCTATGACATCAGTAGAAGTAATGCGGTACTTTAATATCTCTAATACATTGCCACCAGTTCCTAAGTTCTCTGTTTAGACATGTATCAAATTAAATTCTCATTGCATTTTTTTAGTACACTTGACCTGTCAAAAGTCGACATTGCTGGTCTTGCTAGTTTTTAGTGGTTGCAATTTACGGTATGTGAGGGTCAATGGCTCTACATTGGTAGAGGGCTCCAAAAGAACTGCCATTGGATTGGTGTTGGCAGTGGCCTTCTTTATTTTGGTCATGGGTTTGCCAAGTTTGATAAAACATTTAAAAAATGTCTAGCTGTATAACCAAAACCAAGTACCATGATGTGATCAAATTAGTCTACCACCACATTAAAGAAGTCCTGGATGAGATGTGCGAAGAAGAGAAAACTAAATGTAAGAAAAGGAGGAAGATGAGATGGGAGGTTGTAAAAAAGCAATAGCGGCGTCATATGGAGTATGGCATACCCGAGGGCTCGTTTATCATTAAGAATAACATTACTGGAAAACTACTCTGGTATGGTCAAAAATGCGTGAAAGCACAATCGAGGAAGACCTTTGTTAGGGAACAGCAAAGTCTATGGGGGGTGTTCTAAGCGACGAATGCTATAAACAGGCAAAGGAAGAGGGATGCTGTGTAGACACACTATGGCAGGATGGAGATTCAAGTGCTTCAAAGTCATTTGCAGACCACCACCCTAATGGAAAGGTGCACAAATGTGGAGCCATGTTGGGAAAGCACATATAAACAGCCTGAAGGAATTTGCCCAAAAGAAGGAATTCAGCGAAGAAAAGAAGAATAAACACAAAGGAAAGTTCCCCTCAGTTGTGACTGCAAAATGCCACTGTAAAATAGACAAAGCGTCATGTGGGTGCCTTACAGATGCATTTATAAAGGGTGCTAGGATAAACCACTTCTGTGTTCTGCAAAAGTGCAGAAGTCCAAAAGAGCTGAGTATGCTCGCAGAATGCGTGCATCGCTCTCGTGATAGACACACCTGGAAAGGAAGTAACTGTGGATTCCAATAATCATCATATTAGAATGCAAACAATGCATCTGTGAAATGTTAGTAACAAAAATAGTGCTATTTTATGCTAATTCTGCTATTTTCTAATTTGTTCAACCAGCACTATTATTATATGACCAATTAGTGTTTAATTAGTGTTTCACTGATATGTTGTTTCCACTCTACCTATACTATCTTATACAAACATTTGTAAAAAAGTGAATAATAGTACCAAAAATCGTAAGTAAGAATATGGATTATTTTGAATTTGTGATATAATTTTTTCTGAAATAATCATCCTCATTTAACAGCTTCGACAGAACTCTGGCTGTGGGTGTAGTAAATCTGTGAACATTTGCTAGAGGGGAATCAATAAGGATAAGAGGATATATTTCACACTTTTTATCACGTTTATTGAAAGCCTACACATTATTTAACATATACAGTGATTTTTCCAATATTGTATTTATTTTCTTTTTAAATATTTGTTCTAAAATTTTCAGAAAACTATATCAAATTATTTTCATCAAATTATGAGATGATTATACTAAAAACAGACCAAATAAACTTTAAGTAAAAAAAAATCGAATCCTCTCAGCCACTTTGTCAGCCACTTTGTCAGCCACTGTGCCTGTAAATTCGGTGTCAACGTTGTGGATACATATATCCCATAGTCAACAGGAAGAGATCCAGCAAGGGATGGCTTCTCCACAAGAAATATAATCTTATCATTCTATACTACCTAACACAAAAAATAAAATACCTCAAAATCCTGATATATATGAACCGCTTAAGGTAAATATGACATTAGTGCTTTGACTGCGAAATGAAGAGAAAAAATCAAAAGATACACAATTCAAGTTAAGCACTCTACAGTTACAGCCAAACCTACTGAAGCGTTCCTATGGAGGTTGGAAGGCTCGATTTATTCTTCCAAACTTGATTTTAAAATTGTTTTGAAATTTGCATAAATGAATCGAATCTTGTAAGTTTCAAAAAAAACCTAAAATCAAAACATTACTTTTAATGTTGTTTTTTTTTGGACAACGGAAACTTGCTAAACATAGTCTGCTTACAGAAATATTGTTATAAATACTTACTAAAATATTCTATTACAATAGCATTATCAGTTGTTGACCACAGATCGTGATTTCGGGACCATTATCGGTTGACGGTTGAGGTCTGCATTTTGAAACTTACAAGACTCCATTCATTTATGCAAATTTCAAAAGAAATTTAAAATCAAGTTTGGAAGAATAAATCGAGCTTTCCAACCTGGATAGGAATTCTTCAATAGGTTTGGCTGTAAAGGCCCAGTAAAAGTATTTTAACAAACAGCTACATTTAGGTCAACTGCTGATAATAAATAAGAACATTTTTTTTTTTGGTATAAAGTCAACCATGATGATTGGACGCGTTTTTGTAATCACTGCAATATTACTTAGTCTCTACCCTAAAGACGTCTTGGTTGATGCTATAAATAATCTGAATCACTTGGTTAATAGTTACAGTACAAATGGACATCATTTGTTTAACATATGGTTCAATGTTCATAATTCTACGAGAGCAAATATAACTCATCCATTCAAATTGCTGTCAGAGAATGGATTTGCTGGAATGTGCATACTTAACAATGGACCAGGCGGTGGGCGCACTACGACTGCGGGGCAGTTTGGGATATGATTTTCTCAAATTTTCGTTTCAAGATGGCGGAAGGCAGGTTTCCGAACGGTAAAGTTCAATGGCTGTTTTTTAGTTTATTTTAAGAGTTGCACTTTTAAAATGCAACGATGATAAAACTTGACATTGTTCTTCTGTGCAGGGGTTAAAGAGTGGTGAAACACCTGGCAATTCAGTATTAATCACTCTCTGAAGCAGAGGAAGATCTAAATGTGGACTATAACTTGAACACCATTGAACCTGGCGACTCTCAAGTCAATGATTCAATTTTCTTCTGTTCCCCTAATAAGAAACAGCCTGACGTCCCATGTCTGGTCAGCGTTCATGATTCAAGCATGGCGGCCTTTTCATTGCTCCCAAAAAATTTATCGTTTTTGTGAGTTTTTTCTTAATTTTGTTGTTGTTTGTCTTGTCCACTATGGTACCACGGTCTTCTTAATCTTTATCAAGTATGGAGATCGATCAATCTGAGTTAAAAGCATGCATGAAAGCTGTATTGGACGAGTTCATAAATGACAAGATGGGATGATGAGATGCTTAACAAGGTAGAAATCTTAGAACAGACAAACAAGAACCTGATGGAAGAGAATAAACTTCTCAAGATGCAAGCTGCTTATCTAACCGACACCATGAATAAAGTCAAGCTTGATATTGACGAACAAGAACTATACACTCGTCGGGAATGTTTGGAAATTCGAGGGATTCCAGTTACTCATGAAAACACAGATAAAATAGTTAAAAAGATTGGCTCTCTCATCGATGTACAGATCTCTGATGAGGACATATCCGTGAGCCACAGACTGCCTAATAGAAGAAACTCAGAACTGCAGTCTATAATCGTAAGATTCGTTAGAAGAAATGTTAGAGATAAATTGTTAAAAGCAAAAACAAAGTTGAAAATATTCACAACCAAGGACATTGGCTTAGGCAGATCTGGAGATAATAAAATCTTTATATAAACATAAAAAGCTCTCTCCGGTGGTGGAGAAAGCTGCTGAATCAAAATTTTCCGCAACAAAGGATAGTTCTCAGTAATAAATATATGAAACTGTCTTAGCTGACGACCTTTGACTTTTAGGTAACGAGATAAATGGGCATATGTGAAGTCACGTGACCTTTTTTGCATAACAACCCCTTAAAGCAGTTTACTTTTTCAACGAGCCAAGAAATTTTTGAAGAGCAATCCAGAAGAGAAATAACTTTAAGTATTTACTTCTCCGATACGTTTTGAACTCACTACCGGAGGAATATTTGAAAATTTGAATATCAAAAAGTCACGTAACCCACCATGTAATCAGTGGTTCTGTACAGAAGCAACACAAAAAGATCCCACTAAATGGAATCAAGGTTATCTGAAAGTTTTGCTATCTTTTGGATTGTTTTCACGAAAAATCGACAATTAGGCCTGAAAATTAGGCCTGAAATTAGGCCTGTCCCAGGCCTTAATGTACTTGAGTAAATTGCCTTTACAGATCTTAGTAATTGCAAATTACAGATTAATGCAAATATTCAGATCTGTATTTAAGGCACTTCATAAGATGGTACCTTTGTCTCGTATTTCTGTATTATTTATTTATTTATTCTTTCTATTGTCTACATAGCACGTTTTTTTCTTCCACTTTAAATAATGTTCAAATACGAATAGATACTCAGCTAGATTAGCCATGCTATTTCTGAGTATCTGTTACCTTTATTTCTAGTATTAACCTAAATATTGTAAATTAATTTTCTTATAATCAAAAGGTAATAAAAAATCTTGTTGTTGTTGTTTGTTGGTGATGCGTTCAGAAGTCTGTTATCATGCTTTGAGAGCTTGACACCAAAATTAAAATTAACACTGTTACAGCTATTATACAAGAAACTTGCCATCGATGTTGGGGGTGGTACGAATTTATTATATTTGTTACTTCTGAATTTGTGGAGACGTCAATAAAAGGTATGAAGTCCTTATTTGATGAGAAGAAAAAACAATCTCATCTTAAAGCTGAACAACTGCTTCATTAAAGTTGACAACCACTATAGAATGCCAATGGATCGCATGCCTTTCGGCGTGATTGATCATAACGTAAACTTTTTTAATTCACAATCAACACAAAAATTGGCAATTGAAACTCATTACATTGAATGGATGACTAACATGTATGCCCACTTTGGCAAGAAGTGTATCATATGACAACTTCTCTGGGCCAGTGTGAATATTTAATCTATCCTTGAGGATGCCTTACTTGAAAGCGGGATATCATTGGTTAGTCACTCTCTATGGTTTAATCTTCTTATATAGTAATCTGAATCTACTTATCTTTGTAAGTATTTTGCCATCATCACAAGCCCTAAATTATCGAGTCAGCAGTACCCACTAGTTTTCGGAAGTCCCTGGGAAGTTCATTCAAGAGTCATAACAGATATAGCTATCACCACGTGAGGGCGAGTACACAATCGGTATATTTGTTCTTTAGTAGAGTTTGTACTTTTGAACATAAGAATCACAAAATGTATGCATTAGTAATCCAGCTGATATAGAATGCGTTCTTCATGGTGATTGCAACACCAATTCGAATATTTATTCATTTATTGACCGGGATCTTTGATAACGTTGACAAAAAAAATTAAAATGACTATATGCCACCAACATCGTGAAATGTACGGGACTAGATGGCTTTGCAACAGCAAATCCTGCGCTGTTCCTGCTGATTGATCGTCACATAAACAAAGTAAACCAAAAGGAGACAGAGGAATCACCTTGGCACTATATATAATTCCCTGCAGCTGTTCAAGTTGAGCCCCTCCCAGGGATCAAGGGAGCACGGGCATTTACTTTTAGGGAACAAAGGACACTGCCAAATAATTTTCAGGGATCAAGGGAGCAAAATATGATAAAACAATAGCTTTTGGGATCATGGGAACACAAGGTAAAACATTTTAAGGAGACAGTTATTTTACTTATGGGGAATAAGGGAGAAAATGTAAAAAGATCTTGTTTTTCTCATAGGGATTTACACTGAGTACACTTTTAAAACCAACAAGAACAAACAGATCAGTATGTGAAATTTATTTCCATGTTTATTTGAAATATAACTTTAGACAGAGGAATCACCTTGGCACTATATATAATTCCCTGCAGCTGTTCAAGTTGAGCCCCTCCCAGGGATCAAGGGAGCACGGGCATTTACTTTTAGGGAACAAAGGACACTGCCAAATAATTTTCAGGGATCAAGGGAGCAAAATATGATAAAACAATAGTTTTTTGGATCATGGGAACACAAGGTAAAACATTTTAAGGAGACAGTTATTTTACTTATGGGGAATAAAGGAGAAAATGTAAAAAGATCTGAGGATCATGGGAGCATGCACCTGCCACTACAATCCTCTCCTGTCCCACGATGGAAAAATCAATTGGCATTAAGATTAAACATATTGACTACAGTGACCCAAAAGGTGGAAATTAAGAAAAGACACAAGTTTCATTTACTAGAACTCTGGAAGGTAAGCAGACCAAAATGTATCGTTTTCGTTGATTTTCGTTTTCTATGGTAAACATTATTTTTTGCTTTATATGTTTCGGATGACATGTTCATTCCAATTTATTCAGATCATGGCGCAGTTGGCTGCGGTCATCGTTGCTCTACAAAGATTTCATGTATGTTCACTCTTATTGATAGTACAGGAAGATAATAATTATGCAGTGTTATTTATTTTCAATCAAATTTATTAGAAAGGCTGAGATAGGTCACATTAGATATGAAATGAGTGACACTATTTACTCTGTCTACAGGCATCAAACACAAAAAGTTGTCAAAGTTTATAGCTATGAGCCAGATGCAGTTACATTGCTAAGATTTTTTGTCTGGATTTCCTAAGAAGCAAACTGTTGGAATTCATACCGATTTCATGAACCTGATTGAAAAGCTTTTTGCAAAGCCAGGCATCTCTTTATGGTTTTGCAAAAGTGATCATTCGTGGTTCATTCCCCTTTAGAAATATCATTCCCAATATTACACAGTCATAATTACAGCCTTAGATCTGGTTGGTGAGGCTAGTGGCCAACACCAAGAGGTTCAGTGACGTCATAACCTCTCGCCTGCAGGACCTGATTTGAGAATAGTTTACCTTGCCCGTCTCTCTAATTACTCTTGCTTGGTTAGGGTTATGAAGTCACTGACTTAATTATTTAATTATATAATATTCAATAATATCTATGTAACCAAAATATATTAATTGTAATTAATTAGCTGACCTCCACTGTAATTTACACTGTTACTGTAGGTAACAAACTATCAAAGACATTTAAAACTATATTTCAATGAATGAATAAATACATACATTATAAAACATTAAGCTTCTTTTGAAGGCCTTTTAACTCGTCCAAAAAGACAGCAAAATGTGTATACAAACAAGAGAAAAAAATTCCGAAGGAAGGATTATAAAAAAGATGCAACCTGCCTCAAATATTGTGTACACTCCAATCCACCAAGTAAAGAGTGCCAAAAACGGATATATTGTAAAACTTACAACATTTCCACATTATACTCAAGTGTATTCATTCATAGTCATTGGCCATGTTAGCTTTGCGGTAAGAACATCGCGCCCATACCATATATAATGCTGATCAAAGATAAATAGTACTTGCAAGAATGCATTGTCACTCACACGAGCAGTTCCTGTAGGCGTTGTTGGTCAACATGTGAGTGTTTTCGAATTATTATGTTTTTGTATGATCTTTATCAAATAAGTATAAGGGTCTTTTGAAAGCTTTAAATTGACTTATCTTCATGGAAACTTCCGTACAGTTATTGTCTACTCTTCTTTTAAAAATCCAATTGAAATTCGTTACTGTTCAGTACATAAAAGACCTGTTGTTTTTTAGTCCTTTAGAGCTTTTTGAATATTCAGAGAGTTAAAAGTTATATTAATTATTCTATAGCCAAAACAGGAACCAGACGGCCAGATGTAGTGACATTTTTACAAGGCAAAAATAAAGCTTTGTCGAACTTCAGAGCCCAAGAGCTACATTTCAAAGAAAAAGCACTGGCTCAAACAAGAATCTCTGGACATTGAAAAAATTGATGCCAATTGACTGTTATAACTTATTATCATTTGTAAATTTGATCTTGTCTAAAGCTCTGAAAACATGAATTATGTAGCTCCAAAAAATATCCATACCCAAACAAGACGGGTGTTGTAAATATATTGGGTTCCCTGTGTTCATAGAGCAATTATGATGTCATAGAAGAACATGTAATTAGTTCTAATTAGAGTTCTAGCAATAAACCAACGTGCGAACCAGAACCTTCGTCATGTTACAATAAGATCGTAACCTTGGTGCCGAAACCCGGCCTTTGAATTTCAGAAGAAAATAATAATAATAGTGGCAAAGGGAGAAAAGCTCGGCAGCATGTAATTTTGCCATCGAAATGGGAAACAGAGGTAGTGCAAGCGGGCTCTTCAAAAGATAAAGTTGTTTATGATTCTCCAAGTAAAACCCGCTAAAACCAAGTAGAAACAAAGGAAGTTCTTGCAGAACGATCGATGGAGTTATATGAAGACTCCAGAGAAATATATATATATATACTTACTATTGTAACACTAAATTGTTTTAATTCATTGCCTTTCAAGTTTCTAAATAAATTTAATTAAACAAATGAAAAAGAGAAAATGTGTTCAAGATTTTATTTCGAAATGAAACCTTGCTAAAAAGGGTTGTTTGATTCAGCATTCCCTAGCTGCCACCAAATAGCAAGACCGTTAGTTATAGTACTATGTTATACATGTATGAAATTTGCACATTTTTTATTGTCTAAGGTGGTTTGAAATCACCATAGTAATAGTGTTGGATATTCAACCTGTGATAAAATGTTATTATACGCCATACGCGAGAAATGCTATGATGTATTTCAATCTGAAATATCAGAAAGTATAAAATTTTCCCTTTTATTGTGTATAATTAACATTTTTTATGACTAGTTTCATTTACAACAATGATGCATGTACATGTGACATGGGCTCCCTGTGTTTTAGGCGAGAGGGCCTGGTGACGAGGTCCTCTCCATGCTCTATCTCCTTGTTTAGTTTTTGTTAGTAGTTTATGATCGTCTCAATCAAAGTAATATCAAGGATTATCTAAGCCATCGGGCCAGACTATATAAGCCAAGTGCATAATTGTAAGTTTATTATCAATCCCCTGCAA
Source organism: Metridium senile (assembly GCA_949775045.1). Taxonomy (NCBI): domain Eukaryota; kingdom Metazoa; phylum Cnidaria; class Anthozoa; order Actiniaria; family Metridiidae; genus Metridium; species Metridium senile. The sequence goes on from OX459095.1 coordinate 32,937,252, forward strand.
GTTTCATTCTTTATTTAACTTGTTTAGACATTGTTTTGTACTGTATTGTTTGAGGCTAAGTGCCTTCGCTTCAGTGGTCTTTTGTCTTAATAATTCGCCTTTGTTATCGATAATAATATAATATATTTTCATACAATGTCTTTAGGCCAAGACACCGACTCACAAACGAGTGTTGTAGTTAGTTTCTGCCACCAGGGTAAGCTTCGATTCGGCTTGTATTTTTAGTCAAGTCAACTTTATTTACATTTAGATTTACAAGTCAGTTGGTTGTTATTTCACTCGTGTGCCACGTTGGCTCACAAGGTCATGTTTATTAGAGATAGATGCTAACTACTACTTGTAGAGCTCTTTTCCTTAAAATAGACTTTGTTTACTGTGGATAATTAACTGAATCGACATATTACTAAATGTATACTTCTTTAGGCCTTTTATCTGTGTAATAAAATCTGGATCATTCTGGAATAAATACCTGTGTGTTATATACACCACAGGCTAGCAGAGTGCTGGTTATTGTCTCTTTACCAGTACACAATAAGATATCATAGTCATGTAGTTGTAGATTAATAATGTCTGGTAAGTGATTCAAAATGTGCATGAATATTGGAAATAGAAGTATTATAATTTCTTTGTTCAATTTAGATCTCTTTTTTATCAATTTTTCACATTCAGACTTTAGCATCCAATCAGTATTGGATATACAATGACGCCTGCTTGTATTGTATCTATCACATTGTAAATTGAGACTTTATTTTACAGATAGAAAGTTAAGGGATGGCAAAGGTTTGGGAGGTTCTGGACGTTTAACCATTAAAAGGATTGACACGTTTCAGAACTTCTAGGGAAAAGTAATTCAGGAAAATAAAGGAGATGCCAAAGAAATGTTTAAGGCTACCCATGCAATCCTTAAGCATTACAGTAGCTGGGATCCAGCTCTTGGTGCACATACCAAAAAGATCTGGCAAATGGCACCAACCTTAAGCCAATAAAAAACCCATTGTGCCCAGCCATTGTCGAGGTTGTCCAGCCAATATTTGACCGCCTTGGCATTGAGGCCTGCCTCTCAGGCTGTGAGAATTGCATGAGCCAGAATGTCAATGAATCATAATCAGTAAGAAAAGGCAAATGAGTGCTCCAAAGAAACCAAAACCTGCAAGTGCCAAAAAGAAAAACCTGCAATTGCTACAAAGCAAAAACATTCAGGTGCCGCAAAGGAAAAAAAATCAAGTGCTGCAAAGAAAAAAACAAAAATCAGCCAATGAATTCAAGATTTTTCTAATGTGTATCACGTAATTACCATCAATGCGTGTGCCCAAGTGCAATAATGAAAGTACTGGTTCAACCTTGCCGGTTTACCACATCTTTTTCTTTGGTAGGTACTGGCTTCGAGGTTTTGGGCAAAAACTTTGCCATCAAATCTAAATGTTAACAACAACTTTCTAGGGGACTTGTTTCTACACTAGTTTCTCCTCCATCTTGTCTTCTCCTTCCTCTTGGCAACTTTGCAATAGCCTTCCTAATTTTATCGAAAGTTTGTCCTCAGGCCAAATAAAAATGTGAATAAATAATTGATCAATAAAACCTTGCTTTACAAATGTTGACCTCTCTTGCAAACTTTCAACTTGAGAAACTTCAACATGTACAGAATTGTGCTGCTAGATTGGTTACTCGTAACACCAAGTATGCACACGTTACACCTATCCTGCGCGAGCTGCACTGGCTGCCAATCCTAGCCAGGATTGAATACAAAATACTACTCCTGACCTTTAAGGCAATGAATGGCCTGGCTCCACAGTACTTACAGTCTCTTCTGACACCGTATACCTCAAAAAGACAGCTGCGATCATCAGCAAAGAACTTGCTAAAAATTCCTATTGCCAGAACTAAATCTTACGGCGAGAGATCATTTTCTATTGTAGCGCCAAGACTGTGGAATGCGCTTCCTGATACCATTAAAAACATCAAAACTCTAGAATGCTTTAAAAAGAATACTAAAACAATCCTATTTAAAAAATATTACAATATTAACAATTGGCCTTTACATAAACGAGCAGAGGACTGGGTACTAGTTTTCTAAATTAATCTAATTACAAAATTAATCATATCAATGGAAAGACCACATCAAGATATACAAGGTTCCAAAGTTTGGTTGAATTTGCTTGAATACTGGGCTAGAGGCAGTCTTTGAAAACCTTGAAAATTAACAAAGAAATGTATGGATTGGATGGACACTGTCCATCCAAACCATACATTTCTTTGTAATTCTTTGGACATTTAAAATGCTCTCATTTTGTCGCTATTTAACCTAATGTGCCCAAACTTTGAAACCTTGTATATTTCAATGTGCTCTTTCCTATGATATGCTTAATTTTGTAATTAGATTAATTTAGAAAACTAGCACCCAGTCCCCTGCTCGTTTAGGTAAAGGCCAATTGACATTAGCCTAATGGACACATCAAGTTGGTGTTATTTTTTATTATTCCATTATTAATTGATTTTTATTTATATATTTATATATTCTGACTTTATTTATTTACTTCTTAATGATATTTATATTCTATTTATTTTACATTGTAAAAAGCATTGAGACCATGTAATTATGCGTTTAAGAATTAAATTATTATTATTATTATTATTCTTGCGATTGATTGATTGTCAGAAGAAATTTGCTGTGCAGCGATTGATGCTTCCTGTGCATTCCCGAGCAGCATTTGTTGACAGATGTAGGAGAATGACAAATGGCTGCCAAGAACAAAGCCAAGTTCACAAAGAGAATGGATCATCAAGCATCAAAAGAAATGAAAAAGACATACAAAAGATAGTGGAGGTGATTGAAGGCTAGAGAAATCCATTTGATGCTTCAGAGGACCTTGTTGTCCTCAGCTCAGGACGTGTTGCAGATGAAAATGTAAAGCAAGATCTTCCGATGGCCAAAGAGAAATGGCGGCAAGCTTTTCAATCGTTTATCAATGACAGGCGATACCAAAGGATTCTTTCACACACTTACAAAGCTCAAGCTTGGGTCTTTCTGAAATACTCAAAAGAAAACTTCAGTGAAGAGAGAAAGAAAAAACATCATCATCAGAGCAGACAGAAACCTTTTTGCATGCCTTTTAGTTATTGGCCAGACCCGAAAGGTAGATCTACGATAGTTGTTAACCTTTGAACTTGGTCCCTGGTCACTGGCCTCGTTTGCATTACCTAAGCTACTGGAAAATGGAGTTGAGTACCTAGAAAGACTTCCAGACCCAACCACAGCTTACATCATAGATGCCATGGCACTACTGCAATCGCTGGTGAAAGTACCTGAAGGATTTGGATTTCTTACTGAAATGTTGAAAGTTCGACGAGTTGTACATTTTGGTACGTCAAAGACAGTTGAACAATATTTACAAGAGTGTAGACGTGCGGGAGGTGATGGACTAGGAAGCACATGCACCTTGTTATATAATAGTTTGTTGTCTGCACATTGTCATAGTGACATGACATCCTATCTTCAATATGAAGAATGTTCCCAGAATGTTTGAGCCATTTTGAAACCCAAACTTCAACTACCAGTTTATCACACAAATGCTGTGTACACTGTTAAGTTGAATGTAAGTGCGAGCAAAAGGACTGCAAGGTTTTGGAGTCCGACTTTGAACAGTGCAAGTAAGCCGTCAATCCATCAACTGATTGCCAATGATGCTGACTTTAAGCCAGTAAAGGGAATTCGACAGTGGCACTGTGTGAAATATTTGACACCCCAAGAGAAGCTGGAAGAAAGGAATCAGTCCTGCTACTGTGCTAACTGCATCTTGGAGGATGAGGATCACTGTAAAAATCAAAAGTGGGTGGATGAGTGGAAGGATGTGAACATCATCAGAAAGGGTTCAACAGCAACCACAAGATAAGCCTCTGAATTATCTGCATTAGATCATGACACGTCTATTGCACCATGAATAGGGAAGCCAAAGCTCGTAAGTTTATCATAGCCATCTATATACCATGCAAAATTAGGTACAGGATTATGATATTCACCTCTCTTTAGCTTATGGGCCAAATTGTATACCTTCTGGATCAAGTTCCTTCAGCAAATGCTTTACAATTACTCGCGGAACTCTTATACCTTCAATCTCTAGTGCATGCCAGACCATTCTATATCCCCATGACAGCAACCCATCCCTATATGTAAACAACTGTTGCAAGAACTGGATGTTGATCAATAAACACTCTGCAATATTAGAGAAGAATGACTGCTAGTAGTTTAACGGTTGTGTTAAATATAACTTAAAGTTGTTGTGTTTTTATTTCACTACATGTACAGTTACAGTCTACAGCGTGAAGGGCAAACGTATTAGCATTCTATGCACGCTTTTGTACAACATTAGTCACACTTTTGCACCTGGCGCTGTAACAAGTTTACTAGTATAATAAAGTTGTATGAGCCTACTCTCATATAATTATAAATTATATCAACATGAGTTACTAGAATGACAGATGAGATCAATTTCACAACTGAGAAGAACAAAGTTTAGATTCAAAACTTTTAATCTTTATTGTTATCATGTTTTCTTCAATGATATCATTTCAAATTATTTCAAAAAGTATTCACTAATACAAAATGCTATTTGAGGAGTTTTTAAAGCAATAAAATCTAGTATATAAAGTGAACTTTTAATTGAAACGGAGATTTTTGTTTCGCATAGCAACGTCCCTGTTTTGATTGGTTGATGACTTGTATTGTAAATTGCATTTGACGAACGTCTGTCATCATTTTCTATATAAACAATTAAAAAACAAATAGATATGACTGTATCTGAGAAGCAGGAGAACTTTACTTGTGAGATATAACAGTAACTGAAAAAGTTTAGAAGTAATGCATGCAACTATAATTTTGTTTAGACGACAGTATCAGTCCATGTTGGCGATCGTATAGTTTCGTTCTTTCTACAACTAATATATTCTAACTAGGTAAATGTATGAGGTAGCTCGGTGATATCCTTCCATATTGTTTGCACTAACAGTTTGTAGTGCTTCGTACACGGATAACTTCAAATTTTTCTAGACCACATCATTGAATTGATAGCACATTTCAGTTCCCATCCTCAAGAAGACAAATTCAACAGGATTAAAATCCGGTGAATATGTAGGTGTATACACTAATAAGTAATTCGATACCAAGATCCTCAAGGAAATCTGTTAAAATCTGACCACCTAAGTAGTAATGAGTGGAACAAGTCTATCTGTACTCTGGATGAATTTTCTCTTGAAAATGTTAGAAACAATTACGTAACTTGGACAAATATTTCAGTATAATCAACCATATACAGCAACAAAGGAGCTCCTTAAAAGGAAATATAATGCTATCAACCCCTACCACACTGAGGAAACCTTCTACAAAAACCATTCACTTACCTTAAAGACCAGAAGGTGATATACGTCAGTCAAACATGGTCAGCTATAGCTATATTGCTAAAGACTCTAAGCAGTGTTTACTTATTAGATATAGCTCATTAATTATAAAAGCAGTACAGTAAAAACCTGCATATAAGAACAAGTGGGTTAAGGACACCCATGCAGCCTGAATTTTAGCATTTTAAGTACCATATGTCAATAAGAACACAATCAGCCTGAAAAATAAAAAAGTGTTCTTAAAAAAATAAGATCAATATTTTTCTACTGTTTTGATATAATATTGCAGTCAATATTTTTTTTAATAACATTTTTGAACTTACATATTGATATCATCTACATGTATTGGTAGTCTATATATATATATAGTAATAGTCAAGTAATAATAAAAGTCAAGATTTATAAATAAAAGTCAAGATTTAATAAAATTTTTGAACTTACATAGTAATTAATCTATATAGTAAAATATATATTTTAGAAACATTTCTTTTAAGAACTCCTTAAGAACGCTTTCAGGCCGAATTTTCAGTAAAGAGACGTGTTAAATAAGAACAAAATCAGCCTGAACTCCAAATTATCTTACTAGATGCATGCAGTACTATATAATAGTTTAATTATGACTTTTAATATAGTGATCTGTTTCTGTATACTAATTTGTTCATATTTATAGATTACACAAACCCTGATGATGAAGATGATGAACTGCAGGAATCACAGGACACTCTTGATGATGTATGTATATTACTTTGAGATGAAAGTTCTTAAGGTATCAGGGGACAAAATGAATATGTCTTTTTGAAAGTTGTGTAGTGCGTACAGCTTTTAAAATATTTGTAATAAAGTATATATATATAATCTTAAAGCTAAAAGAACAAAGATTTTGATATTGAAATCAAATTTGTGAAAAAAAAGGTTTGAAGTTATTATGATTTTCCCCACGATACGACTCGCTGAGTTGAAAGAGTTACCTGATACCTTAAATGCAATAATTATGGGAATATTGATTTTTAAGGATTTAATTTAAATTTAATCTTAATTGTGTAAGTCAATTTGTAAATTGGCTTTATTGTTTTTGAATAATCAACATCTCAAAGATATCCATTTGTTTTGGCAATGCTTTTTCTTTACATCCTTCATCATGAGTGGTTGCATGAAACCAAAAAAAAAACCTGTTATTGCATTTACGCTCCCTAGTGTCAGAATATACATTTGGAACAATTCTGGAGTGATTCTTTATTTACTTCCTTGTCAGTAATTATAAGCTATAAACAATGTATATATATAGTTAGCAACCACACATGTCATTTCATTGACATGCCTTCTCTTGCCATTAAAAGTTCCTAAATTTGCTTTATTTAGACTTTAAACTCTTCAGACGAAGTTATATTTAATATCAAATCTGGTCCTCAACCAAAGCCCAATGGTGGAGATTGCAGTGCTGGCCATGCAGGTGCAGTTGGCAATGTAGTCACTAATGCATATGAAGAGTACTGTGCCCTGGGCATTGAGGGCCCAAACAGCCCAATATTTATTGAAGACGACGACGATGAGGAGATGCTTCTACAAGATGCTATATTTACTTCCTCTCAAGTTGCAACTGGTGCTAATGAAAATGATAACTACAGCTACCTTAGGAGGTTGGTTACAAATATTAATTTATATAGTCGCTATAAGTGAAAAATGTTCGCATCGTATTCCAATAAACCCGCCCACTCTGCCACCAAACGAATTTCATAAATGCGAAGAACAGGTAATTGTGGATGCAATAGGAGCCAATAGGGGTAATTAAATCCTGCAAAACAAGCATTTGTTCGGGTTTTTGGGAAAGATTAGGTTTTGGGCTTCTAAGCTCCATATTTCTTGTGGTCAAAAAATTAACACAGGAAGCCCAAGATCCTAAATTTTCCAAAAAGCAAAAAGAACGCCAGGCTATCTTGGAGCAATCTCACTTTGGCCGCCATCTTGGATTATCATTGACACAGGGAGTCCAAGCTTTAGACTGGGGTGCAGACTCAATTTTTTGCGCTCAAAATATTTGACAAAAAAGTAGAACTCTACCCAAGCGTATCTCCTGTTAAAAGAATTTAGGGTAGAATAACAATAAATGTAAAAGTATAGTGAATTTTTACTATTACCCTGACTTAAGTAAGTAGGCTAGTAAGTTATAAACCTTTATACTTGAGACTTAAAAGGGCCTGAATATTTGATTTTTTTTTTGTAGTAATATGTTGCAAGATTTACTTAATGAAGCAAACAATGCCCTGATAAAAAGCGATCCACACATAATAAGGATCCGAAGGAGTCACCTTTGGCAAGATGGTCTGAGGGCTTTCATGAAGCCTACATTTTCCACCCATAACCAACTCTCCATCCATTTCATAAGTGAAGTGGGAGCTGATGAAGGTGGACCTAGAAGAGAGTTCCTCCGTTTACTGAAGTTCAATCTATTGGAACGTTCAGGAGTCTTTGAAGGGGCAGAGGATGGGAAAAAGAATTTTGCCCTTGACCCTGTACTCCTACAACGGAAAGTTTACTTCCATGCTGGAGTCATGGCAGCAATGTCATTGCAACAAGGAGGTCCTGGTGAGTAAAAATTAACATTACTAAATCATTGATTCCACAGAACCAAAAGGATATAACTCAATTAAATTAAAGGGATCCTTCACTAAAAATGAACTTGAACTTATATGGTGAAAATAATTATGCTGATCTCAAAAATATATCAAAAAGTTTCATCAGACGTTTTTTTGCGCATAAAAAAGGTTTAAAATGTTAGAAATTTTTTTTGGGATCCCTGTGCCACCTTCTGATGACTTCATGTTGCCTCCAACAATGGGGAATTTATATGGATATGACTATAAATATCGTACAAAATGGTTCTGCCTAATCCTATTATGCAAGAATTCCCCAAAGAATGATTATAGGTTCAAGTTCACTATATAAGTTGATGTTTAGTGGACAGGATCCCTTTAAGTTAAATTAACTTTATTGGTTGGCATCAAAATTCTGAACGCTCTGCAGATTGGCTGTAATAGGCTATCGCAAGAGGGCCATAATTTTACTGTGACGAACACAAGTAGATTTTTTCCTGACCACCGTCAATGTGAATTGAAGGAGCTCAAGGAGCCCATGTGGTTATAGGATCCCACTTGTTTTAGTTTTGGTAGTGTTAGTGTTAGAAATGATGATACTAGAAGTTAATTTCTGCAGTGAAATGCTGCAATGCTTTTTAAGTGGCTTTTGAATTTAGAGTAGAAGTTAAAAAAATAGAAAACAATTATAGACCTAGTTTAAAATTTGATTAAACTAATTATATATTTTGGTTGAGTCTGGCCGCCGCCTGAGGTATGATCACGGACAAAGAAATTCAATGACGATCTGAGGAAATAAATGAATTACTTTTTGTCTCTCTGAAGTGTGTGACCACTCAAAATGAATATTGAAAGTGTATTAGAAGAGATAATTAAAGGCGCTCTAAGAGCGCATGTGGTTACCCCAAATTTTGTAACATTTACAGGACAGTTGCTTTTAGTTATCTTTTCCCGAAAGAACTTGGTATATTCAAGATCGAAAATTGTAGAAAAACTTAGTTTATCTATTGTCTTGCGAGTGGAATTTTGTGCACTTTGTTACAAAATGTCATGGAAATAATGAATGAGTAATTGAAGAATGAGAATAAAGTGAACATATAAAATTGTGTAACTTTGAGGAAGAGATTTGAGAAAATTTCAGTGTTTTTTTTTTTACTTAATTTGCAGAATCTTTTTTAAATCAATAATGCTAACAAAAAGTTGTGGGAGCTTGTTGATCCCAACAGATAGTGAAATACAGAAAAAGCATATATGTTTATCAACGCATTTATTCAATTTCAATAGTACAATTATTGATCATAAATTAATTGAAATTAGTTACAAGAATAAAACTACATTGATTTAAATTGTTATTGTAAGAATAAATCACAAAAACAGATTTGTAGAATCATAAGCGATAAGTGTAACATAATTAAAAACGGCATCGATTTGAAGAGTGTAGACAATATGACTGTGAGAAAATAATAACTAGTTATTTTGTTGAATTTTAGTTAATTATTAATTAATTTAGTGTGATCACCGAACAGCAATTGCTTGCACTATACATTGCAGTATTGTATGTGGACTAAATTTGGTCTTTTCACGTTATGATTATTTTTCAAATAACTAAGGTTGAGTAGTTAATTTTAGAGCTTCACTGTTTTATTGTTTACACTCTACCATTGATTTAATATAAACGCATGTAAAGAGCTACAAGAAATATAAAGGAGTTGTTTTCACTTCACCATGAAAGTATTATGACTAACTTAAGTATGTAGTTGTGTTTTTTGAATAGCTAGTTAGTACTAAAGAAACCAGACATAAATTGCTATAGTGGTTTTCATTGGACTGTGAAACAATTACTAATAGTCAGTGTTTAATAGTGTCTAATAGTCATATTTCAACTAAAGAAAACACTGAGTATTTTATGAGTTAGTCTACTAGTGTGTATTAGCTTAGTAAGTAGTGCACAGTGTGATGAAAACCACTCTATTTTATTTTCTATATGACCAACAAGCAGTGTGTGCGTTAGTCTTATTAATAGTGTTTCACGGTGAAATGAAAATGACTATAATTTAAACGTATGGTAGGTGGAAATACAATTAGTTAATTAAGATATTAGAAACCACCTTTGTAGTTTTATTAAATGTGATTTGAATATCGTCAGATAGGTTGAAAATGATTGACTTTAGATCATCTGGACATGTTAGAGTTGCTTCAGAAATATGTGTTTGTTTCAGTATTAATAGCACAATATTTGTGAACATGGTAACATCAACTTTGGTATTGTTATACAAAAAGGTTAATGCAATAACCCACTCTTTTTTACAAGCTTTTGGCTTTTGTGCAATTTCACAATTATTGCATTCTAGGTATTTCTGGTTTGATAATTGCACTTTTTTATGGCATTTAAAGCAACTATGATACATATTCACTCGATTTACTGTCCAGATTTCTCCCTGGACTGTTATGTTTGAGTAATCACTTAATGGTAATGCTAGTTGCTGTTGAAAGTCGTTGGTAACACTGATTGTTGTTGTATCCCCTTTGGCTGTGTTAACATATACCTCGTTCGTTAGTGTGTTCTTCTTTACTCGGATGTTTTGGAAATTATACGTTTTATCCTGCTCAATACTGCCAATATGGTCTTCCCATATTGTGATTTTAATGCTATCTGTGGGGTCAATGAGAATGGCTTCGGTGAATTTTAGTGTGCCATTGTTAACCTCTTTGATTTCTTGCAAAGTAGCTACTTTCGCTTTAACAGTGACTAGTTGCCCTACACATACTGTTTTCAGTTGTGTAATTGAAAAATTTGTAGGTAATTGTTTTCTGGTAAAATCAATGTCTGGGCATTCTTCAATTTCTGAAGATTCGTCAATTACTATGTCTTCGCTGTTGCTTTTCATTTCAAGTCTGAACTTCTTTATTTTAACGGGTTTCTTTATTTTGGCACAGGATTCTATGCGGCTCCTTTTTTTTTGGGAAAAACATACCACTCGGATTGTTTTTGATTTCAATTGAAGTTGGAAATCAAAATAATTATCTTTTTTGAGCGGGGAAACGTTGTGAATAAAACCTGACGCTGTGCCCTCATTTAGTGCTTGAATTTCAGCTAGTGTCTCATCAGAAATCTAATGTATAAAAAAATTTAATAATTAGCATATTTTTGTGTGCAATAATCATAATGATGCTTATAATAGTTTTTGAGGAGTAAAAATCAGATGTCATTATAACATCTTCTAATGTGGTAATTTTGACAGTTTTTACTTAGGTCCAATCTTTGATTATTTATTTGAGCATTTAGTGTTGAAGTTTGATGATTGCATTGAAACATTCATTGTTTTTTTTTGTGATTTATTTTAATACAGGAATTCTAGATGGTTTCCTATCCCTAGCACGTGGTTTAACATGAACATTTCTTACAATAGATCTATGTTGATTGTGCATATTTGTGTCATTTACAGTTTCAAAACAAAGTTGATCTTTATTTATCACAGCTTTCATTGTTTTTTGGCTTATAAGCAAAGCTATGTTGTCATAACAAAGACGTGTACCGTTCAGTGATAGAATTTTTGTGTGTGTCTCATTAATTAATTCACATTTGGATTCATATATCCTCTTAATAAGAGGCTGTTTGATATACCCACATTGGGGTAGTTGTTTCGTATTCCCTCGAAAGGGCTCAATTATCCTCTTACGAGGCTCATTATTCCCACAAAGGGGCTCAATTATCCTCTTGCGAGGCTCATTAATTCCCCGAAAGGATTGAGTGTTTGCTTTTGTTTCGTTTTTTATTGTTGTTTGTTTCGTTATGGTTTGGTTCACAGCGTTGTTCTCCTTGATTCGAGACAACATGGCTTCGGCTTCGTCGAGCATCAAGTGTGGATTTAACGTGTAATTTCGCCGTAAAGAACGGTTTAAAATCTGAAAAACACTTACGAAAATACTCTTCATTTCTACCGTTATAGTAGAATGAAAGCTGTGATAGATAAAGAGTGTTAAATGCAATAAAAAGAACTAGATATACTCACCAACTTAGGAAACTTGGAGCAACCCGTCCAAACAGCGAGCACGAGGTATTTCCGCTGTACTATCGTGAACAGTTCGGAGCAATGTCGGAAAGAAATCAGCACGATCTCGGAAAGGAGTCGCGTGTTCGGGTGTTACACTCTTGTTTTCTTGTATTCATTCTTACATCGGGCGATAGCATAGTGGTTACTTCGTCCTTAGGACGGGAGTAACCACAAAAATGACCACAGTTAATAGGAAACATATGTTATTACAAAATGTAAATAGCTTAATTATCAGATATATTGATTGCTTGCAACCTGACCAAGGTTCAAGCTCTAAAAAATAATATTTTTCTTGAAATATAGAAGAAATAGTAGACCTAGTTTTTTGAAAAACAAATCTCTATCAGAAACTAATAAATATAAGTATCAAAAACTATGAAAAAATGAGAGAAAAGAAAAAGGAAAAAATAGTGAATTGTGTTAGCTGGGTTAGTAAATTTGTGATGTCAAACGTCATAAGTATGTATATCTACTAATGTCGGGAAGTGTTCTTGTCTTTCTTTTTATGCATATACAAATTATATCATCATCATCATCATCATCATCATTATTATTATTATTATTATTATTATTATTATTATTATTATTATTATTATTAATATTATTATTATTATTATTATTATTATTATTATTAATTATTCAATTTTGATTATAGGCATTGGATGTCTACCAGAATCATTATACAGATACATCTTTGCAGAGGATGACACTCATGTGCCATCTATTAAAGACATAACCAACCCACATACCTGTGAACAGATATTGAAGGTATGGAAGGTTTGACTATTTGGGGCGTTACTAAACAACGAAACACCAGAACGAAACACCGAAACACCAAAACGAAACAACGAAACACCGAAACAACACAATAATATATAGTTTTTACCGAAATCTAAGCTTTGAATAATATCCAAATGAGTCCAAACTATCCCAGTTTTGATGTACAATGACACAGGGATCCCATACATGTCATCTGTTAATATCTTAATTATAAACGCGTTGAAGTGCATTTTATGATGCGATCCGTGTGGAAATAAAAAGCTATCGCTTGAACATTTCAGCGTAACTAGTTTTATGAAGTTGCACGTGCGTCGTTATCAGATTAGAGAGAAATTAAGATTCGCGTTTACGGCGAACGCCAACAGATGACATGTATGGGATCCCTGTGTCATTGTACATCGAAACTGGGCTTCCTGTGCCAAAATGGCTACCGAATCCAGAAGTTTGAGTTGGCAAAACATTTTCTTTCTGGTAAGATTACTTTCATATCCGGATTTAAAGTAGTCAAAGTAGTTCTCTCTTTACTTCATACACCGTGTTAGTTAATGGAGGAAAGTGTCAAGGATTTAATTCAAAGGAAGTCGCGTGGTTTAATCCGGCAAGTAAGCGGCTTTTAATTTTATCGATTGGATTCGAACTCATTTGGATATTATTCAAAGCTTAGATTTCGGTAAAAACTATATATTATTGTGTTGTTTCGGTGTTTCGTTGTTTCGGTGTTTCGTTCCTGTGTTTCGTTCCTGTGTTTCGTTGTTTAGTAACGCCCGACTATTTGTACTTTTCTGTACTGTATAGAATCCTGAAATTTTGTGTTTACCAAACTTGATGTCAATTACAGCCAGTGAAACTACTCGAACCAAAGCCACCCAAACAAATTTTTCACAAATCATCCAATCACTTCCAAGTATCTAAACAATAGAACTACGGGAAATTTATGATTCAGAAAAATTTACTGTCGAAATACAACATCAAAGTAACAACAAAAAACACCAGAATTATCTTGTATAGGGATTTGTGAAAAATCTATTTGGATGGCTTTTAACTAGTTTGAGTATAGTCACACTGTAATGTATTCTTTTGAAATTTGAATAATTTGAAAGGAATTGAAAAGAATAAATTTCACATCAAGTGAGAAAAGACATCAATTGCACGTAATATATTCTTTCGAAATTGACTAAAAGCTTGTGATAATGTACACATGTTATGTAGGTATTTTACTTGGGAGATCGAATGTAAGTGTTATATTTTGCTTTCTGGATGTCTTTTACATTTTTTGACATCTGTACATAAAACGTTTGAAACACATAAATATTTTAATTGCAACATTTATGTCTATAATATATAATCCTTGTTATGACTAAGTTGCAAGACACATACCTAAACTGATTAAATGTTTTTTTTACTTACTTCATTGTTGTATTGGTTTTATAGATCGAAAATGCAAGTGAGCTGACGTTTGAGAGTGTATGTAATGCAGAAAGGGATTTTATCATAAACTGTGGTATCTCCAAATTCAACTGGAAGTACAGTGAAAAGGCCCTCCTTCTCAATTCCATTGCCTCGTTCTATGTGGTCCATAGGGCCAAAGCAGCAATTGACCAGTTCACAAATGGAGTTAAATCAGTAGATGCCATCTTCTCACAGACAAGGAACAACCTCAACCTATTTAAGAACCTCTGGTGTTATACCAGAAATCACCAACTCACTGTGGCAGAGTTCAGAGAGCTGTACTCTGTCGAGTATTCTCCAATTGGATCAAACAGCAGGCCACAGGAAGAGGCAAGTGTGCTTTGGTGGGAGGAGCTGCTGGACAACCTGGCCACCAAGGAGGGTGTGAAAGGTATTTCCCTGAAAGAAATACTTGCATTTATCACCGGTGCAGAGCAAGTTCCACCTTCTGGCTTTCCAAAAACAATTGAGATCTTGTTCTTTGACCGCCCTCTATCTGGTGTTAAATACCCATATACGTCAACATGTGCTCTCCAATTCTTCATCCCTAAGGGGGTTGAAAATTATGAAGAAATGGAAAATCTCATCCGAGAATCATTGAAATGTGGCCAAGGTTTTGGTAATGTTTGAACAATGTTGGACAATGCATCCACAATCTGCAAGTCTTAAACAACTCTTATCCAATAATTCAATAACTAATGTTGAATGTTAATGTTGAATCATGAATCCTGCATGAATCAATTAATGCCAATTTAGAGCAATATATATGAAGTTGGTTGAAATTTTCTATGTACATATTATGTATATTTTGCACAAACTCTGACACAATTCACCTTATATATATAAATATAAATAAAAAAAATATTGTATTATAGTGGGAGGTCCGTAAGGAAAAATATTTGACTTGCGGTCATGATGTACTGACAGAGCAGAGTGATCTATTTAAGTCATGCAGTCATTAAGTTTGATTTATCATATGACCCACTATTTTTCTTTTAAAGGAGAACTGCAATTGATAAAAATAGTTCAAAAAAAGTAGAGCCAATCGAAATGTGAATTCAATTTAGTTTGATTGATTGGAAAAAGCCATCAAACAATTGTTTCGACTGAGTAGCAGGTCTGTACGTGTTTGTATGGACCAGGTGAAAAAAGCCGAAAGGGTTCCATCATATGACTTTTTCTGAAGGTTTTCTTAAGAGCACGAGCCAAGTACAGGTCATATGATAATTAAAATTATGGGATGGCTTAGCTTATATTTTTTCACATAGCTCTGACAATAGTACATCAGGAAACAAAATTAGCTAAACCATCCCATAATATCAAAATTTTTTTGATGTATATTTATATATAGTCAAGTGTGTCAAAGTTTATGCAATTCGCTGTATATATTTCACCACATTTGATAATTTTCTCACTTTCTGATTAGCCTAATGTGGTAAAAAACAAATTGACGATAGTTTCTTGTGGTAAGTCCTCTTATTTACCATATATATATTAAGAGCTCTTTTCTTTAGATCCAATTTCTAGGATCTCTATACTTATTCATAAATGATATATATTGAAAACACAAAACTTCTGCTGATATGTTGGGTATATTTATCCTTAGTATTTCCAATTGACAGTTATAGCCACAGGTGAAGAGACATAAAAAGAAAATGGCAATTATATGCCTGATGTTTTGTTATGTTGATCAATGTTAAGCTAATGAGTGTGCAAACACAATTGCTTTTGTAATTAAGATCTTAAGATATATGCATTAACACTCTCAGTGAATTGATGATACCATAACAAAATTAATGCATTTGCACACTCATTAGCTTACATTTTAGATAATTAAGGTCAATATATCAAAATTAAGTCAAAATGAAGATATAATGGCAGAGCATGGATAGTACTACTTCATCCATCTAGAATGCAAAGGATCAGAGCATCAGTTCTTTTCCCATCTGAAAATCAGATTTGTTAGCTCCCATTTATTTACCATCTTCATGCATTATCCCATTTATGTACTAATATATCCATGAATCAATACTGATGATGTTGATAATAATATTGATGAATGGTCAACAATTAACTATGGGGCATAAATTTATTAAGAAAAGCATGACAATCATATTGGTTTTAATTTGTAAGTCAATATATGGACATCCTGACAAAGTGTTTAGCAATTGAACTGATAGTGCTGCATCTTTTCTTAGATTTATATCAGTATCATCTTTTATCATTATTTAATTATTAACTTTTATAAGTACACTTTCAATATTGCCAATATTATTGTAAACAAAAAAAGTTTGTTACAGTTGGGTCACAAAAACCTATAGATATAGACAGATCCTTGAGTATTTGAAAAATAATAGTTGATTAATGTTTCAAGCATGCTCAATAATTTGTATGTGTTAGATTGTTATTAATTAAACCACAATGCAAGCTTACATGAATATTTTTATGTAATATGTGTAGTCCATTTCATATACACTTTGAGGAATGTTACAGTCAGTACATTTGTACATTTACGCAAATATATTATTTAAAATCAGATAATAAACAATAAATGAAATAATCATTTCATCTGCCTGTGGTAACGTTATAATTTCAGGTTTTAAAATCAATATAGAAAGTGGAATGACACGTTATTGTTTGGTTTGTAAATTCTTATTCTTTTGATAACAGTTTTTCTGGTGTGTTAATACTTAGTCTAATATAAGAAAACAGTCATGATCAGTTTTACAGGGGTTTGATATCATGCTTTCAATTAAGCTATTTTTTCCTGATAGCCAAGACTATAAATGCATGAATTTCACTTCAGATATTATAATTACAATTAACTTTCACTGAATGCAATTGTTTTTATTCATATATGCAATCAAGACAATGGCTCCAAACCAATCAACTTAAAAAAAATGTACAAAAAAGCAGTGTGATTCTGGTAAACTCAAAGAAAGTTTTGCTATACAAATGTTTTAAAAACATGTCGTTGTCATTATTTAAACTGCAATTTATTCTGGTTCAGTGAATTTATTAAGGTACATGGTAAGGTACATTTGGATACATGTGTTTAATTTGTATGCATATTACATAGAAAAAAATTGCTATTAATATTTTGTATCAATAGGCAACATTACAAGTTAGAAAATAACAATATTTCTTCAACCAAATGACTTCTATTTTGGGCTCTTAAATGGCTCGTTGGTATCATGGGACAAATTTGAGGTGACTCTTCTATTTTATCACACTTTAAACCGTTTTCTTCATGCGCAAAATTGTCTGATGGAAATCTTTGCTATATATTTAAAATCAGCATAATTTTTATCACCATATAAGTTCAAGTTCATTTGTAGTGGAGGATCCCTTTAAACAATAGACATTGAATATTAAAACACTTCATGCTTTTTTCAAGAAATGTCCATTTTTTTCACACATTTTGACCAATGATACCTTTAGGGTTGAAATGGTTGTTTGCACCATAAATACACTGTAAAATCAGACCAAAAGAAGCAAAACGTTTACAAACAATATGTACAAGCTAGCTGCCATTACTTCAGAGATCTGACAAACAAGCTTTCGAAATATAGGAAGAAAAGAAAGAAATGAAAGTCTTATACCATCTTGCCTTATATAAGTGATACAGAAAGTACCTGATGTGTATTCTGCCCTGAATATGGGCCAAAAACTTGTCATTGGTTGGAAATTATTTTGTTGAAGAGGCAATGCTTTATTCTTATAAGTATTATCCCATATTTTTCCAGATATCATAATGAAACACTTCACAGATATTTTCGTTTACAGTAAGTTCTATTTTATTCACTTATTTCTAAAAGATGCATAAAGAGGGTATATGCTTCACATACACTTGTTGGTAATGACTTGTTTTCTGTGTTCATAACATATTGAAAGTAATCCTGGTAAGTGCTTTCATTATGAAATTCTAATGAAGATTCCACTTGTGCAATTTGATGCTGGGATGGTAATGGACATTTACATGGTATTCCACCATGGTCTTCTGGTAGATGATAAAGGACATTTGGGATTCCTGCAACAGCTCCATACTTTGACTTGCGGATACGGTGGGTATTCCAGTGAATCTTGACCTCATCAAGCATATCTTGAATGATATTGTTGAAGCAGAACCAAATGCACTCCTTGTGAAGCTCATTACTTAAGTCAAGTACAGCAGATGCACACATGTCTTTGAAAAAACTCATCCACCATTCAGAGGAATCCTTTCTAAAAAAGGACCACCAGCACTCAATTCTCTGGTTACTAGGTGATGTGCCATACTTATGAGCCTTATTTCCACTCAAAGGATCATCATTCTCCAACCGAAAGAAGCACTGTGCACCTGCCATGATGACATTTTCTGTGCCACAGTCTGTTCTCAACAACACTGGACATCCACCAATTTGCTTGACATAATTAACATAGTAAGATGCAGGTATGGATGGCAAATTGTTTGAGCGAGACACTCTTAGCCATAAAATCCTTCTACTAAATCCATCAATAGCACCATGTATAGGAAATCCATAAGGCTTAAGTTTGTCATAACCTGTAAGTAAAATTTATGTGAGAAAAACAGTGCAGCTTAAGTAGAACAATGTTTAATCAAATTCTGGTATAAGAAATGACAAACGGTCAAGATTTCTGATAATTATTCATATTTTCCACTTGAGCTCACGTGGACAAAACCCCTGCAACATTCACACATATATACAAAATGTGTACAGTTACTATATTTTCTTCGAGGGGTATGTCTATTTCACGACAATTAAATTAAAAATAAGCTGGAATCCTTAAAAGTTAAAAAAATACAGTTAAAAAAAATACGAAGATTGTACAAAAAGTGATAAAATTTAAAGGAAAAAGCGTATATTTCCAAGTTTGTGATTTGTTCAGATCGCAGGTTTCCTTGGCTTTTTCCGATCCTTTGCGATCAAAACAAGGTAGGCGTCACCAAATTATTAGGTTCGGAATATATTACGTTTTTTTTCTTTGTTTTATATTATTTTCAGAAGAATCTTGTATTTTAAGTTACTATAACTAATAATTGCAACTCATTATTTATTTATGTAACGGTATACAACTTATAGTACATGTAGGTTATTGTATGTCATTTAGCCTTTTAGTAACTATCATACAAAATGATTGTCTTAATTTCATCAAACGTAGTGATTTTAGTCAAATTGTATCAGAACTAGGCTTAGTCTTAGTTTGACATGTATAAGTATAGGCAAACTGAATTTCAATGTTTAATGTCATCGCTTTCAGCTATCAATAATACTCCCAGCTAACTGAAATTCGCATACAATATTCGTAAAACATCTGATATATAAGCAAATTTGAAGAAGTTGCAAGCTTACTCACCATCAACGTGCCAGCAAAAGTCTGGTCCATAAGAAAAATATTGTCTCCTAGAAAGCTTTCTTTGGCCTCTTTGAATGGATGCAGCAGGATCAATCTCGTGAAGAATACTTGCCACTTTGTTTCTCGGGACATGAACATGGTATTTTAATCGTAAAGAATGCCAAATTGATCTATAGCCTTTCAATCCTCCGGGTCCTTCAATTTCTTGTTTAATTATATCTCTTATATCACTGTCAGCCAACCCATTCTCTTGTCTTCTTAGGTTATAACCATTAAGTCTCCTCTTCAATGTTCTAATACTTATATCAATGTCATGGAATCTCTCTAAATATTGTGTTATCACGGCGTTGGAATAACCAAGGTGAAAGTAATGCTCAATTATCTGTCTTTCGCTTACAGCGCTATTAGTAGCGGCTGCCATTTTGATTCTGCTGACCCTAACATCCGTTCAGTTCTTCTCACCCCTAGGCCCTCTCCTGTCTTCAGTTTCCGAGACAAGTTGGTTGATTTCAAGCCCGGATTATGACATATGCAAGTGAATTTCATTAGATGCAATTTTATAATGAGAGGGAAATATGCTCTATCAAGTGTTTTCCAGTTACTTTCCGTAGGGGATTAGAGAGAAAAAGGCAAGCGCCACCCTCCCCTCCCCCTTCAGTTCCGTCCCAGCAGGAGAGCTTGGATTTAGTCTGCAGCAACGCCACCCTCCCCTCCCCCTACAATTCAGTTCCGTCCCAGCAGGAGGGCTTGGATTTAGTTTGCAGGCAACAAGTATAGTTTGCCGGCGATCAATATAGTTTGCCGGCGATCAATATAGTTTGCCGGCGATCAATATAGTTTGCAGGCAACAAGTAAAGTTTGCCGGCGATCAATATAGTTTGCCGGCGATCAATATAGTTTGCAGGCAACAAGTAAAGTTTGCCGGCGATCGATATTTGAAGTTTGCTTCGTTTGTAAATAAAGTTTGCAGGCAACAAGTAAACTGGTTTGCCGGCGATCAATATAGTTTGCAGGCAACAAGTAAAGTTTGCCGGCGATCAATATTTGAAGTTTGCTTCGTTTGTAAATAAAGTTTGCCGGCAATCAATATAGTTTGCAGGTAACAAATAAAGTTTGCCGGCGATCAATATTTGAGGTTTGCTTTGTTTGTAAATATAGTTTGCCGGCGATCAATATTTGAGGTTTGCTTTGTTTGTAAATATAGTTTGCCGGCGATCAATATAGTTTGCAGGCAACAAGTAAAGTTTGCCGGCGATCAATATAGTTTGCCGGCGATCAATATAGTTTGCACGCAACAAGTAAAGTTTGCCGGCGATCAATATCTGATGTTTGCAAGCAATAAATTAAGTTCGCCGTCCATAAATAAAGTTCGTTGGCAATAAATAAAGTTTGCAGGAAATCAATAAAGTTTGCCGGCAATATTGATTAAGTTTGCAGGCAGAAAGTAAAGTTTGCAAGCAATAAATTAAGTTCGCCGTCAATAAATAAAGTTCGTTGGCAATAAATAAAGTTTGCAGGCAATAAATTAAGTTCGCCGTCAATAAATAAAGTTCGCTGGCAATAAATAAAGTTTGCAGGCAATAAATTAAGTTCGCCGTCAATAAATAAAGTTCGTTGGCAATAAATAAAGTTTGCAGGCAATAAATAACGTTCGCTGTCAACCAATTAAGTTCGCATTCAATAAATAAAGTGTGCTAGTCCGTTACGAATGCAGCAGACGTTTGTAAATAGAGCAGTGGCCCTTGTGGGCTTCCGTACCATACCCTGGGGAATTTCTTTAAAACTACTATTTGCATTTTCAAATTTCCCCCACTGTGTCCCGGGGGTGGGGAGGGTGGTCGAAACAACTGACTAGTGCATAAGACTGAAATTAGCGAAATTAAACAACAAAACGATAATTTGTCTGCCGACGAGAGATTAAGTTTGAAAACCGTTAAAATCATAGTTCATAGAATCCAAGATAGCCTGTATAACTGCGAATGATGCTATTTTCAGGACGATAAATGTGCAAGAAAAGCGGTTTGACACTTTCTGGTTAGATCGTATCAAATTACAAGATACCTTTTATACGGCGGCAAGGACTCATTTGAAGCCCAAAATATATTCAACTTTAAATAATTATTCAACTGATTAATACAACTGTCATTTTACAATATAACCATAAACAAAAGTATACCAACAACAGATAAAATGAAAAGCTTACTGACCTTCCATCCCGGGAACATGCGCTTCGGATACCAAGGTATGTTGGTATGTTTGCCACGCTTTTATTAGCGCGGAAACCTTAGCGAGTTAACAGATTTCTCAGTTTCAATTTCAATCCTTGTTTAGAGAAAATTCTATACTAACAGTAGATTACTATATTTCCCTTGGTTTCATTGAGCTAAAGAGAAAAGGACATTAATTAAACTATCGAAAGAAACAGAGAACAACTAGCTATTTAGCTAGTCTGCCTGCAGTCCTACACACTAAAACATGGCGTCTCTGTTGTCACGTGAGCAACACAGGGAACCCAAATAAAGGATCCTATTGGTTGATTTCTTCCAAGCGCTCTCCTTTCTACTTCCTCCCCTCCCCTTGGTAGAGCCAGCTTGGCAGGCTAAAGGTTATTTTTCTTTTAAAAAAAGAAGTATACGATTCTCTGTAAACTTATGCTTTTTGAAAAATTTTGAAATGAACAAAATTGGGCTTTTATTTTTCTTTAATTTTCACTCCATGGTGTGTGCAAATAAATATGAACGTGTTTTACTCCTGACGGAATATTATTTTAATGAAAAAAATATATTGTTATTGCTATCGAATGTTATGTTAAATTTTTCACAAAAAATGTGTTTTTCCAGATGTTTACGTCAGTGAGTTGAAATATTATTGCAAACTTGTCACTACTTTCCTCAGCCAAGCTCCAGTGGCACAGTCGGTTAGCGCGTCGTACTTATAAGCAGTATGGGCGAGCACGAGGGTGCCCAACTTAGAAATGCGAAGGTCGGGAGTTCGAGCCTCCCCTGGAGCAGCGGCAATTTTTTTTTCTTTTTTTCTTTCTATCTTTTTATGATTGCCTTTTTTTCTTCGTTATAAAACACCATTTATCAAGTTTTAAAATAAACTATTTATTAATTTAATGAAGACACTGTTTTTTAAATTTTCATGGGTAGTTTAATACTTCTAAAAATGACGCCATTCGGATTTTATTTCGTTTCTATTCGTACTTGAATGGAAATTTGCGGGAAATTTGGATACAATTTTGAGTATCTAATTAAAGAAAACAACTGATTTCGGAGTCAAAAATAAAAATATAAGTTAGGGGGATCTGGGTCAGTGTACGTCAGTTACCTCCATTGGCGAGAGACTGGACACCATACGCCATCTTGGAATCATTAGCTCAGTTCGAAGAATCTGTAAAGAATTTGAGCTTCGTAACATCATATTGAATCTTCTAAAGAATGCCAGATTACTTTCTGGTCGCTGGTGTTGGCTGTGCTGCATTCTCTGGTTTGTTTTATGCCATCTACAAGAATAAGAATGATATTGTTCGAAGCCTTCAGGTAGGAAATCCGTTTGAATTAAACCATTCAGAGCTATCTTTTGTTATTTCTTTAATATAAGCCGGTTATTCTTTGCCTTTTATCTAGTTGAAGGTTTTGTTTCACAGATTTTAAATCATTTGGATCAGTGCGCCTTCACAATGTCGTGGCATATGTTAAAATAATAGCATTTCTCATGCTGATTTCAAGATTTGCTTACACTGCAAAAAGTCATCACTTGAACCAAAGTGCAAATTACTTAAACCTAGGTCCATGGGGTAAGTAGTAGTAGCAAAATATTTCTCAGTTTAGGTAAAGAATCAACTCCTCGGGATAAGTAGGCTTCTCACTAGTTTAATTAAGTGATGCCAACACTTAATAAACCAATAAGTTGATTCTTAAAGTGAACTTGGACTTGAACTAAGAAATATTTTCTTTACTGATTTTAAGTGGTACTACTACTTACCCCATGTACCTAGGTTTAAGCAATTTGCACTTGGTAATATAATGAAATGTGTAAAACCGTAAAAAATGTTGACTTATTTTACTGACATTTCTATCTTTAGCCCAAGCTAGGTTCTAGTTTGCTCGCTAGTTTCCATTTAATTTGCACTAAGTTTATGTGATCACTTTTTGCAGTGGAACAATGATTTGTTAAATTATGATCCTCTGTGAAGAACTTGTGTATATATCAAGAATGTTACTAGATAACTATATATTTTCATGAATTTCTCATGAATAATTTGTTAATGGGTAGTTCCAAAAAATATCCATACCCTACGACGGGCAGCATTCCTGGGGGGAGAGGAGTCTTTGATTTTGGAATTCCTGGGTTGAGGGGGGATCCTTGATTTTGCAACAAACAAACTGTGTATGTAGTTAAACTTTGAACGTACATAGATATGAACGCTTTATCACTAATTATTATTTCTCAAATGGTTTACAAACTATCAAAGACATTTAAAACTATATTTCAATGCATAAAATGCATACATTATAAGACATTAGCTTCTTTTGAAGGCCTTTTAACTCAGTTCAATATTTCATTGAAGGCAATTAAGAGAAGTTTATTTATATGAAATTCCTGGGGGTGGAAGATGATTTTGGCATTCCTGGGAGGAGGGGGTAACTGTTTTTGGAATTTCCTGGGGGGAAATCAAAAATTGATGCCACCCATTGTAGGGAAATGGATATTTTCTGGAACTACCCCAATAAAGATTCTGGTGCAATAACAATTAACCACAAATTAGTTGAGAATTTATTTGTATGTTTTTTAATAAGAGTGAATGGTCTGATCCCAGGTTTCATCAATGTAGTTGAGGCATGATCGTCCGGGGTGGTGTAGTCTTGAGAAAGACTGATGATGTTGATGTCTTACGTTTCGACAACCTTAGCAGCAGTGATCTTCATCTGTCTTTTCATTTCTTTACTCTGCTCAGGTTGTCAAAATGTCAGACATCAACACCCTCAGTCTTTCTCAAGACTACACAACCCCGGACGATCATGCCTCATCTACAAATATTTTAATATATAACATTTAGTTATATATTGTATTTACCCCGATGAAGGGCTAAAGCTTGAAATTTCAGTAAAGTTAAGTTAACATTTTTCACAGTGTACAAATTTCATTCTATATCATTCATATCAAACACAGACACAGCCTATTCCAAATGTAGTTCACCCACTAGTTTCCATTTATTGTATAAAGTAAGTTACTAACCCTCATGATTAAATTATTAAGAAAAACCTCATCAATCTACAAATAAATAGACCATTTGCAGGTTTCAACATGTATTAATTCTGCAGGTTCATTTCACATGAACCTAAAGAGAATTTGAAAGTATGCTTTATAATATAATCTCCATATCATTTTTCTTCAGAGTGCTGTGAAATTAGAGTTTGGTCCAGAATTGACTACTGCCTTAGAGGCGTCCCAAGACCATACATTACCATATGTTGCTATTGTTGGTGAAGCACAGCCTAAAAAAACTCTAGATGTATTAACAAGTGCTTATGTACCTGATTTACAAAGTCTGATAAAGAAAGTCCATGTGTATGAACTTAAAAGTGAGTGGAGCGAATCAACAAGAGCATGGTAAGTCAGCAAATAACTAAAATGTAAAAATGTGCTTCAGCCTAAAGGTGCTGTTACACTGTGTGATTTTATCAGCAACTTGTCTCACAATGCTTGAAAACTGGTGCAAGTTGCTGAGTTCGGTTTCGAAAGTAAAACTGAAATCTACTTTGTGCAATGCTGTCTACAGCATAAACAAATTGGAAGACTGCCTAGAAATATTACACTATGCAATATAAGTATAAATACACCGGTGATTATATTATAGTGCTGATTGGATCAAGAACTTCAGACTATTTTTGATATTCACCTACAGAGGTTTGCATATTTTTAGAAATGAGAAATAAACAGTTCTTTCTTCAAAAAAGGTTGGTTACGTTATTTTAACCTTCTGAAATAATCACTTTTGTATTTTATACTTACTGTGCGACTCGCCGTACCGTAGTCACTTACAAAAACATTTGATGAATTTTTGACATTATTTTAACATTTTTTCATCTCAATCGGACCAATCAGATACACGTTTATATCGAGGGGCGGAGTTTATATCGAGAGGCTGAGTTAATATCGATCAGAGGCGGAGACTTTAGATACTTTGATGTCTGTAATTGGTCCAATTGAGATGAAAAAATGTCAAAATAATGTCAAAAATTCATCAAAAGTTTGTGTAGGTGACTACGATACGGCGAGTCGCACTGTAAACAACTCCTCAGGCTCGATGACTATCAATGAATATTAATTCGGAAATAATTGTTAAATATTCTTCAGCAACTTGCGCTGATTTTTTAATTAGAAAGGCTCTCATTTAAGAATTTGCATTGTGGATATTTCTTCTTCTATTTAAATCTGTACTTTCCCATTTAAATCTGTACTTATGCAAATTTTGTTGATGTGTGCTAAACACACAGATCAACCAATCAGAGAAGTTCACTTCAGAAATAATATACTCTGATTGGTTGATCTGTGTGTTTAGCACACATCAACACAATTTGCATAAGTACAGATTTAAATGGGAAAGTACAGATTTAAATGGGAACCTGTTTTAGTAAAAAAATGACCTACAAGATACAATGTAGCATGTTTTTAAATCAGTTCAGCTGAGCTTATTGCTGTTAATTGTTCCTAATTGGTTAACAAACAATCAACTTTCCTGAAATATTTTATTAGATTAGAAATATTAGATTTGGTGTTTTTTGGTTATAAGCCAATGTGAATAAGAACAGCTGATATGATTTAATTACTCGGGCTACCTGTGGTAGCTCGAGTCTAAAAATGCAAACGGTTCTTCGTCGTCGTCGTCGTCGTGGTCCTCAAATTGGAGGGTCAGGTCCCAGGCGTTCCTAGTAGTGCATGACAGTGCATGGGCAACGATCGCTGACCGAAGGTTAATACGAACGAATAAATATCGATCGAAATGAAAACTTGTTTTTATTTTTGATGTGATTGACGAGACTGACGATGATTATGACGAATTAATTGTTCGATCGAATAACGACTCTCGTTTACTCGTTTAACTCTGATCCCGCAGAAAGTAATGGCTATATGTTTTGGACTGATGATCGACAAGACATTACCTCAAATTGTTAGTTGCTGTACTACAGGGTTGACTCCCGAAATATAGCTTGCTATTTTCTTTTTTATAAAGACGAGGATATCTTGGCCGGAATGGTCCGCCGTTAGCGAAGTCCTTTCTAGCACAAACAGAAGATGTGCCACGCCAGCAGAATTGCATTCGCTTCGGTATATTATCAAGCACTTTCAAACAGAAATCTTGAGTTTATATTGATTAATGTGCTATATTTGTTCTTCATAATGTCAAAGAACGTGACTTCCTTCACGAAGCCTACAAAGCGAACACCGTCAACACGAAATAAAAACATTCAGATCGGCCTGTCTAAAAACCACTCTCAACAGCCCAAATTGCCTCAAAAATTATACAAATTGCTTAAATAACTACCTATCTTTCTTGTTCTGACGTTGAATTTTCAAGAACAACTTCAAGTTTTCGAAGCATTCAAGTTTTCGAACTCTATATCCATTATCGCATACTCAAATCTTCGTAGCGGCGCTTTGGGGGGAGGGGACAGGATGAAATGTCAACACTTTGTAACACAGGCATCCCGGTACATAGAAATATATGTCGAACAGATTTATACAGCCCAAAATCCATCTTTATTTTCGTGACGTTTATTTCTCAAAAGGTTGATCTTGATAATAATGTTTCTGAGATTTAGTTTTCATTTTCTCAATAAAAACATTATGAAATGTGGAATAAGGACATTTCTCATTAAAATAACCTAAAATTAGTCATAAATGATTTACGTGCATATGTTTATTTTTGTGCACATTTTATACATTTTGTAAACATTAATCAACCAATTTAGTTCCTCCTCACCCTCGGGACTTTCCAAAGTAGCTGGGTTGGCCGCAGAAAAGAGGTATAGAATAGGTATATAGGAATAGATTTGGAGCTTTTTATTCTGACCACCTAATAGAGGGTGATCACTTAATGGGTGACCGTTTGATAGAGGTACCACTGTATATGTATTGTGTATGATCTATGTATGATACATTATGAATAGCTGTTATTACAGTTATATGCAAATGATTTCAAACAATGGATTCAAATTGAGGCTTTCGGGCAAACCTATTGTTTTCGCCTGAAAGCCTCAACTTCAACCCATTGTTCAAAATCATTTGCATATAACTGTAATAACAGCTATTTCAATCCCTCAGAATCCCTTCTGTTCAGTAGCCCGAGTAATCGCTCACAGAGCGTCTAGTTATTTTACGCTTTGGTTATATCAAACTCAAACAGCTTTTGTTGCCACAGCCCTATTGTTCTTGCTATTGTTTTTAGAGGATCATTACTTAAACCAATAAATCAAGATTAAAATGAGGTAGTTATACTAACTTAGAACTCTAACTCTCAGGTATGATGCCAAGCACCTTCTCAACTCAGTTGTACAAACTGTACCATTCAAGTTGTGCTCACCAAATGGATGTGCACTTGTCACTGAACCTCTTTCAGCCAATAATCTTGAATTACAAAATGTTTTCGACAAGTTTGAGCCTATAGCTCACAATACAGCACAAACTATAATACAATGGGCTGGTGGAGAAAGAACAAAGGGTTTTCAAACTGTTGAAGAAGTTCTCCCAATAGGAACTACAGTACTTGGCATTGGCAAACTATCTCTCACTAAGGATGGCATGGTTTTGAGTCCTCCAACAAATGGAAAGCATTATTTTCTCTCAATGTCAAGCATGGAATCCCTTATACGTGATGCTCAATCCAATAAAGGATTATGGAAAGCTTTAAGCATCATTTTAGCGTGTGGTAGTGGCATTCTGTTATGTGTTGCTCTTTACAAGTTCTATAAGAAGAAAAAGCAAGAGTTTGAAAATGAACAGCTAATGAGAAACCTGAGAGAGCAAGCAGAGGATCCTAATGCGGAGAACATTGCTAATGAACCATGTGTTATTTGCCTGGATAAACCAAGAGATGTAGTCATTCTTGAATGTGGGCATATCTGTATTTGTAGATTATGTAGCATGCAGATCACTGAGTGTCCCATGTGTCGTGGAGATATTTCACGCCTGGTGTCTACCTATTCAAGTTAGAAGTTCAGAATTGTGTTTCAATACTTATCATATAGGGACATTGCAAAGACAATCCAAATTTTTACTGTTAAAAAAATGTAACTCCTATTTTAAACCTTATTGCTAGAAAAAAAACTAAGAATGAGAATCAAATAAATACGGACTTGAAGGGAGATTCTGTTAAAATCAGTGTTGGTTCATACCAACCAGAATGTCAAGGCAAGCTTGAAAGGTTGACCACTTTTTTCAGTTGGAAATACCGAAAAATTGATTGTTCCATTTGTTCTCCAACAGAAATTATCATCATGGGTTTTTTTTTTTTTTTTTTTTGTACAAATAGTAAGCACCCAAGAACATCATCCTGAAAGGAATTAATCAAAATACAAAAGAAGATCTCTACAGTAGAGCTGAATTTTCCATTTTGTCATTCCTTTCTTACTAAATTTGATTTTAATTTATAATGTGACAACATTAGGTTATAACAAACTTTAGGGTGGTACTTGTTAGTGAACTAGTTTGAAAAAAAAAAAGAAGAAAAATAAATTGTGTGTAATGTGACTAATGGATTACGACATCTTTTATCTTTTCCCTGGCTGATTGGGTGGATGAGAAAGACAAGGACATTAGGGTACATGGTTATGTAATAATATGAACTGTATATTAGGGTGACAGTATATCGAATACAGCTATTTCAAAAATGTTGAATACTGAATAATGCATTCCAAGACCAAAGGGCATTGTGGGTCTCATTACAATTAGAAATAGATATACAGCGATATTTGCTTCGCATACTGAACTAGCTCATATATTGTTTTGAATGGAATGCACTAAGAATAAAATAACTTATAATGAAATAATCTATTATACTCTAACCAATATTAAATGCCTCAGAATGCATTTCACGGTCTTGGAATGCACTAATCAGTATGCAGTTCTTTAAAATAGCTATATACATGACTCTTTTGACTCAATATGATGTTTGGTCATAAATCGTCCTTAGCCTCACATTCATGCAGCTTATTGAATATGCGCATATTCATTAAGAATCGCCTATAGTTTTATTTACCAATCCTTTGAATAACTTGCTCTTCTTCAGGGTAGACAGTTGGCAAAACAGGGCAAGACTGAAAACATCGCATGTTTTTTTTTCATAACAATATACCTTGAAGAAAAATAAGTTGATCAAAAGCTTGGAAGAAAAAAAAGCCAAGAATGGCTAATATAAAGCAAAAATGTCGGTCTGAAATTGGCATATAGGTGAGCGTAGTGTTTACATGTAATTGTTGCACAATGGATTTTGTAATTTTCTTTGTTCTAATAACAATGGTTGGTTGGCAAAACCATAACAAAACGCATCGCTGTACGTCGGTCTATAACATCTTTTGAATGAATGAATGAATGAATGAATGAAAACTTTATTTAACGAGGAGACCTCATCACACTAAAGGGCTCTTCATGAGGGACCTCAAAAAAAAAAAAATTTAATTTTCAATCATGTCTACTTGTTTGATTGGTTGTATGTATTAATGAGATGTTATCATCATGATCATGGCAAGCTGCTGCAGAATAGAATATTAACAGAATATTATGGAAAAAAGCCTCAAATGAAATTAATATAATCAAAACTTGATAAAATTACCGACATCCTTTGCGGCTTTAGGAGTGTTGACTGTACGTAGCTGCGACGTCTGCATGCGACAACGTTTTTGAGATCTCCACTATAGCTGAAATAATCCAATTTTCTTGATCAAAGGATTAACGTTCATAATTGATTGATAAGTCCAACTGTTAATTCGTAGATCGATCATTAAAACACTAAAACCATGAAATACAAACAAAATAGTTAATTAAAACCAATAGTTTCTTAGTCACTCACTCATCCAGAAACACTGAATCAAATACAAAGGAAACAATCATCGTTACAACTTGTCGGTGACGGTGACTAAAAGTCACTAAATATAAAAAAATATTACACATTAGCAATTTGATTTTATATCATATGGATTACTAGTGCTTTTCCTCTAATTATTCCCTTATAGAAAACAGCTGATTCATTATCTGGTCATTTTAAAGTGTAAGAATATTTAAGTGCATTTCACGGGTTAAAATTGGATTCAATCAACCTGCGAATTAGCATTAATTTGAGTGCAATGTAACAGTCGCCCAGATATAAACACGCACACAAAGACAATAATGTGAATTGAAGTAGTGGTGAGCAATGCACTTCGCAAATTTATTCGAATTACACTTTCAGATCAGGTCCATAGGCTTGGGGGAGGGGTGTTACAGGCAAATCTCAACTTGCAGATTGAAACACGCGCATTGCGGGTCTCTAAACATATCAAGTAATCCGTTAAATATGAAGGTAATAGAGCGAGCCGATACAGCTGATTCCACTTGACTAAAGCTTACAACGCGTTATGGGATTAACAGCAAGACTTCTAAAAGCAAAACATTTAGAAGCGGATGTTGGTAAAATTAAATGCTCTCAATTCACAACTTGTACATTTTGGACGACATCTTTAACCGGACTGAAAATAAACATCCTTTTTCAGATTAAGAGGGATTCAACTCAGCGGTGAATTTATATAACGCATTCAACTACACTATATAAATGCAATTTGTTTGTTATTTAAATTCGTTGAATATCTCAGGGGTCATTGCGCGAATCATTTTGATTTAAGTTCTCTGTAATATCTGATTTCTATAAAATTGTTGTCTGTGCGAATGTTTTCTTATTTACTTCACCCATGAAGTAAACTGATAGATCCTCACTCATTCTATAAAAATGTGTCTTTCTACTTTTAATTAAAACTGATTCATTTTCTGTTTGAAAACAGAATAAACGGCTTCTTTTCATTAAAAAGTCTGAATCAAAAGTTTTGGGATTGGTCAAAGCTAGCGTAAAAACCGCCCTAAATCTGTAGCAACACCGCGACACTTTATTTCTTCGCTTGGACACTTCTAACGTTTACTATAGTGATTTCTTTCGGGGGAGGGGTGGTGCATTTCGTAATCGACCCTTTACGGGTCAGTACTGGTAGAACAGTCGAGCCACCAGAATATGTTTTTCAATTAATTAAATCACCTGGCACTAAACTAAAACAATATAACATTCAACCAAATTCCTTTTTTGTCAAAAATAAAATGGTACAAATTTTCAAATACGAGTATTTAAAGTAACTGTATGTTTTTATTTACTGTCGAGATACAGAGACTTATAAGAAAGCAGTTATCTTTCTTAACAACGCAGTTCCTCTTTAGTTCAGTAGATCGGGTTTTTCGATTGGTTAGTTCAAAATAGACTATGTTCGTTTACAGGGACAATGATATATCTTTTTATTAACCCATCAGATAAATTTTCTAATCTTCTTATATAACTAAGAATATTAAAATTCGATGATATTATATGAATTCGATGTCGAATCGATGAAAACTATGAAGCATAAAAATCGATTAAAGATATAGCTCACGTGCGACTTTCCAACCAATGAGAACGGTCAATCTTGGTAAGTTTGACGACGATTTGTTGATAACAGGGCGTACAAGCACGTGGTCTTATGACGTGGCGCGTGTTTTTGTGGCGGGTGAGCAAACGCTCTCCTGATCACACTCAATGGATGAGTCACCATGCAATCAGTTTATAGCACAACTATCTTAAAGAAAAATGAAAGGGTGCACATAGCATTGTCTTAGTAGTGAAAACAACAACATAAAGAAGAACTAAGCAATCGTGACGGCTTTGTGAAACACAATGGATTCTTCGCCATACGATTATGTCCGGCTTCAATGAAAAATGGATTGATTGACGAGAAGAAAATGGAGGACGAAAGTCTAGTTATTGGTAAAACCGTCATATTGGTCTTAATCTTTGTGGTCAGTGTAACTGGAAATGCTTTGGTATGTTATTGTGGACTTCACACACAGAGAATGTCTGCTATGAACCACATTATAGTGAACTTAGCCGCCAGCGAGATTTTAATTGCATTTCTTGTTATTCCAATTAAAATCGAGCGCGAGCTAACTGGAGATATCTTATTAGGTGGTACTCTTTGTAAGCTAATGGAATATATCCAAACAGTAGCTCTTGGTGCTGCAATGATGTCTTTGATAATGCTAAGCGTTGATCGATATTGTTCAGTGTTCCATCCATTGTCGAAGATAACTCGCCGACAAGCTAAACATATGATGGTGTTTTCATGGTGTTATCCTCTCTTGTGTGCAAGCCCTGTGATGTACTACGTTCTTGGCACGTCTCACCAGCCTAACGCCTTACTACTTCAGTGTCAACATGGCCATGGGCATTCTCTCACCCAACTCGACAGACTTTATTCTTTAATTCAACTCTGGTTAGTGTTCTTGCTACCTGTTTTAGCAGTAACAATGGTATATGCAGTCATTCTTACTCGCCTTCTACGAAGTGGGTCACCGTCAAGAGGGAGGGTGACGAACGTAGGACCATCTACTAAACCGATCCAATACCCCGGCCCCATACACCGTAGCTACACTACAGCCTTTGATTCAAATATCGTGCCGCTAGCAAAACGACGTTCAGTCGTAATGAACCTGATCGTAATGTCCACATACTTATTCTGTTGGACTCCGTTAGCAGCGCTTGTTGTAATACAAAACATCAAGACTTTTAAGTATGACTTGGGATTTCAAACAATGCATGATCTTTCTTCGTTTCTAGCGCTGGCAAAGCTATGCCTTAACCCTGCAATATACAGCTTCTTCGATAACGCTATTCGAGAACAATTATGTCGATGCAGGCGTAAAAGCGCTAACGAACAAGTCGCAGTTTATCCGGAAAAATGCGTACGAGGAAAGTTGAGTGAACTCAGTGTTAGTAGAATTGGGTACTCGAGTTTCGTTGGTACAACACCGAGCAGTGAGCCTTTGCTGTGCTCAGAATCAAATCAACCAAACTCTTATAGAGCTACAAGCTTTAATACTGAAAAACTCGCGCAAATGATTGCCAATACACGACGATATCGAAGTTTTGGGATGTTTACATCGAGAAGTTCTAATATTTAGGAGAAACGCGTTCACATGGGAAGAAGAACAAAACATAACAGTTTGAACAAATGAAAGGTTGAATAGCTAGAATGTTATTCATTTGTCTCACGAATGTCGAAGTTTTGGACTGCGACGTTTCCACTGCGAGTGCTTACTGCCAGTCTTTATCAGGCGGCGATGAGTAGACTGTGGAATGCTCTATGAATGACGTTACTAAATACAAAAATAGATACACACAAGGAAGTAGATATCGACCAATATTGACATTTAAGTCATTTACCAAGAGAGAATTTTTTATAATTAAATGCATTCTTGCATTTACTCAATAGGCGGAGCTCGAAGAAAGGTTTTGAACCTCTGAGGAAGACTGAACCTCGTCAGTCGATATATTAAATATTGTTGATATTCTAACGATAATCAAATTAGTGAAGATTTGTTTTATCATATCAATCGTGTCATAATTTTTCAGCTTCTATGGTAAGCAGTAAACTCAACATGATATATATAGCAAGTATATGGTAACTTTGTTACCCTCACCAAAATACTATAGAACAAGTTCATGGTGTAAAACACTTGAAAGTAAAGAGCCTTAAGTCATTGTTTTTAGAATTTGTATTACAATATCAACATTTTATGTAAGAAAACAACAGAATATATTAAAAATATAATATCAAAACAGGGACTTTGGTCACTACTAGTAGACTAGTAAATAAAACAAAAACATATTATATAATTTTTGGTCATTTTTGATTTTAAGATTTATCTAAAAAAGTATGTAAATAATATGAAACAGTAAAAATGTTTTAGCTTGAACTGAAGTTGTTCAACATTGAGATCCCACTTGTCAAACGCAACGCTAAACAAACAACAGGTCTATAAGGGGCCGACCATTTAACCTTTGAGGGGGGAGGGGTGATTTTGAAAATAAATTTCTTGCAGCACAAATGGAATAAAAAAAATATTTCCTGCAGTATTGTAAGGGGAGGAAAATTGTTGCAAATTATAGAAATACATATCCTGCAGAGCATTGAGAAGGAAAAAAAATAACCTGTCCACCAAGACGTAGGGAAAAAAATTTCTTGCTGATCGGAAATCAACCCCCCACGCCTCAAAAGTTAAATGGTCGATTGATGTCATGTGTTGTGTGTGATTGTTTAATTTAAATTATGTTGCCCTTCTGGGGAAAATAATTCCATAATTACGATGCAATGTGAAAAGAAGCTGGGTAGTTGACGATCTCTCTGAACGACCACTCAATCTCAATTTCCCGTTTTCTTTTCCCGTATAAACTCTGTAATAAATCTCTCTCGTAAGCGACTATCAAGAGCCTTCAGAGACTTCTGACCTTTGGAAAACAATATTTAAAACAGCTTTAGAGTTACCGTTGGCAGAAATAAGTATGTCAAACAAAGAGTTAAGATCGGCAGTAATTTTGAAATTCGTTGAAAATTCGACCATGATCTTGCCTTGGGAAGAATGTTGGATGACGTTTAATCGCTTCTAGTATTGTTGTTGGTCTATGAATCAAGGATTTTGCGAATTTATATAAATAGATCATGCAATGCAATCAATTGCAATCAATTAATCAGTCGATCATAATCAATCAATCGATCAATTATAATCTAACTACCAAATCGATAAAAAAATCACTTTTCTTTTTTTAGCCCGTGAATAATTGGGGAGACTCAGACTCACGTTAACTACCTTCTACGTTAAATATTTTAGCACACAACTCTGCTCACAAGTTCATTTTTGCGACAATCATCCGACAATGCAAATGAATCAGTACCAGCAACGATCATAATCATTACTATACCCATACCCATACCCCTTTCAAACCTTTAAAAATCGGACAGCCACTCCTCAAGCTATCAGCAAATCTTTTTAATCAACCATGTCTCGTTTCTTGCATGGAAAACCGTAAATAAATAATATGATTATATAAAATGCAATTATTACGGCTAAAAAACAATATTTTTTTGTTTTGGGCTTCCTGTGTCTTATAGCCGCAAAGTCTTATGGGACAGGCGGAAGGAAAAGGAATGCTGGGTAAACTGGGAGTTTACTTCCTCGGAAGAATCTTTTCGAATTTTGTCCTGATTGTTTGTGTTTATAATCATGCCGGTAAGTTGATATAGCTAAATTCGTTTAATGCAAGTAGTGTTATACTATTTAATCAGTTTTTTAACTTGTTTATACGTATTTTAGGCTTATCATTCGAGTTTGGAGGGGAAATTATCGATCGGCAATATGGCGCTGTTGCCTGTGAATACGAACTTCAAAGGCCCTGCTCCACCAGGCGGTAAGTTAGTAAGACAGTCTAAGTCATATATAAATGAACATAGAACAGGAATAAAAGTTATTTTTACTTGTGCTTGACTTAGCAGTTGGTAGGGTTTACTATTTTAACAATGTTGGACTGCTTGAGTGAAGTGAGATACTGGTTATCCCATCGATGAAATCGATTTTCAAAAATTCAGTCGATAAATCGATGAACAATCAATACAAAAACTTTATTGATATAGATTGGTATTAGCCAATCGACGAACAGTCGATAATCACAAATATTCCGATGACAATATATATTGATGACAGATTTATCTGTTATCAATTGCAATGGTCACCGATTGTCAATTGATTAATTGATATAAATTGTCTTCAATTGTTATTGATTATCAAATCATTGATTGGATACCGGGATAGTTTAGTGGATAATATTTTTGCTCATATTTGGGGTATAGTTTATATATGGGGATTACTGCAGTTTTCGACTTGATGTGAACTTAGCCATTAAAACAGTTTGTTGTGAAATACATTTTTTGGGCTGCTCCTCCATGTATTGGACACAGTCAATGTCATTCAATAGAAACACAAAAGACTCCAAGTTAAACAAAGAACGAAGCTAACAATAAATGCAATAGGTTTCCAGTACACATTAAAGGGGGAGACATTTTCTGGCTGCCGTCAATCATAAACATAAAAGGTGCAGAGTCGTAAGCAGCAGCCAAATACATATATTTCACAACTAGCTATTCTGATGTCTGAGTTATAACCTGTTATGACCCTATTGGATAATGTTTTATTTTTAATATGCTATTTCAATAAAGAATATATAAATAAATATAAATAAACTTTGATCGGGCAGGGTATCCCAGGTACCATTATGGGCACCCAATTTATTGAGGCTACAGTGCATATACCTCAGTATAAGCTAATACTTTGAATTAAGCTTACATGTACATGAAAATATTAAGGTCTGACGATGATGTATTATTATTCATTTCCCAGGTTCCAATGGCCCAGATATTATAGATGAATCATTGTACTATTTTAAAGCTAATGTTTTCTTTAAAACATATGAAATCAAGGTATTATAGTCTATAAAATTGTTTGCCTGTAATATGATATCCACTAAACACTATTACAGTAAACAAGTTCCCATTTAAATCTGTACTTTCCCATTTAAATCTGTACTTATGCAAATTGTGTTGATGTGTGCTAAACACACAGATCAACCAATCAGAGTATATTATTTCTAAAGTGAACTTCTCTGATTGGTTGATCTGTGTATTTAGTATCAACAAAATTTGCATAAGTACAGATTTAAATGAGAAAGTACAGATTTAAATGGGAACCTGTAATTGATGATAATTCATGGGCATAGTACTGTACCTTGTTATAACTTTACTTTTTACATCTTATTAGTTGTGCATATATGTACTAATGCTGGCTTTGTTTTGCAGAGTGAAGCTGATAGGGTCCTTATCTACCTTACTCTTTATATTACTGAATGTCTGAAGAAACTCCAAAGGGTAATGACCGTAATTCTAATTAATAATTACATATTAATACAATATAATTAATATATAATTACAGTATTTATGCATAAGCTTACAAATATGCATTTAAAATAGTGTCAAAGACAAGCCACTGTATATTTCATACAGATCTGAACCGATTACTGTATAGTCCGTATGAAACTCCAACGTTAGTTCTTTCATATTTTACTAAAATTGTCAAGATAAAAGTAAATCTGTCCAAGAAAATTCAAGTTGAAACTTCAAATCAGGATGAATCTGATGAAAACAACACAATTATGAATTTAAACACGGCTTACAAACGTTTACTGGATCAGGATGAATCTGTTTGTTACTTACTACACTCATCGCAGACATGATTTCTTTTGTCAAATGCTTAAATAACTTATTCATGAATTTTATAAGATCATCTAATATACTTACTTGGAGGCAGGAGAAAGTCCAATAATATACATGTACAAAAGAATGCTCATTGCTCAATAACATTAAAAAAAAGACCACTATAAGGTGCTAGATTCTTGTCCAAGTAGGTGGGTAAATAAGTAATTGTCACCCCAAATAGTAAAGATCTGATCTTGGGTATGACATTCACTGTCAAACAACTGAAAATCTTGCACCTTTGTCTTGACTGATACATTTTGATTTTTCACAAATTGCTTAATCAAATATTGCCAATTTAAACCAATACAAAATGATACAAAAAGAACCTATAGATAGTTGTAGTAAATGCCATGATAAACCCCTGTATTCTACTTCAGAACTTATATGTTCATACATCCAAAAGCTCTGCAGTGTTTGATTATAGTTGTGAAGGCAGAAATAACTTTCTATATCAAATATATTTATCAAAACGATGCGATGATGTGTTGATCTGTAGTAAACTCTTTGCTAGTGAAGCAAAGCTTGGCCCGAGAGCCTCGTTTTCATGGTACTTGTTAGAATAAAATCCAAGTCCACAGGGTATTTAGTCTCCAATCAGGTTTTATTGTAAAGGTTCAAACCCCATATAATGACTTTCACTCCGCACTCTCTCACGCTCGCTCACAACTCACGCTTTCTTAATATACCATAATAATTATGTTTTAACATGTGGGCACAGGAAGCCCAAAAACGTCAATGTCAACCAGTAAAAATGTTTCAACAGTACTCTCATGGCGATACTGCTGGTTTGTTTGACTCACGTACTCATCTGCGATAAGAGCTATTTTAATAGCTGTTGATCAATTTAAAATATGTTAAACCAGGAACAGTTTTACCTTCTGTGATCATTAAATTATTATTCAAGAGTAGACATAATGGTTACTCTCTTGAATAATACACATCAATAGTACTGAACAGCAGTGCTGTGAATTGAAATCTGAAAGTTAAACAATCTTACCTTAAATATTTATGTATGTGACACCTTTAAACATTTATTGGTTAATGTCTTGCTAGGTTCAAGGCAAAGAGCAAGCTAAAAAGGACATGAAAAACCTTGCCATTATCAACTTTGATTTACCTGGAGATCCACGCTTTCCTCTGAATGCCATGTATCAGAAACCCTCAAGCAAAGGGGATGCAGGTATGAACACATAGAAACATCCTTTGCTAAAACAAGTTATAAGCAATACCTGCACACAGCACACTCCCCCAGTCTTCTATTTCTTCATTTAAGTTATTTACAGAGCCTTGTTTATATTCTTCTGTGTGAGACAAATCAATCATTATTATCATAAAAGTTGGCCATGGATATAACATAAATATGGAAAAGGTAGTAAGGTTCTTTACAATGTTCATTATTTTAAAATAGAATTATCTAGTACCCTATTCTCCTGTTAATATTTGCTTTCTATAATCCAGACCAAATGAGGGCTTACCTGTTACAACTGAGACAAGAACTTGGTCAGCGTCTAGTTGAGAAAGTTTTTGATACTGATAAACCATCAAAGGTAGAAGGCATTACTGCTGTTTTATATACACTTATTTCAAAAATCCTTGTCGCATGACTTAAGCAACAAGCATCAAGCCAAGACCAACATGAATGCTGGCTTTGTGCTGGTGATGTATTGAAATCATAATTGTTATCAATAGAATTGATTATATAATATCATACAATACAGGACTCCCAGGATTATGTGATTTTTTTCAGCAAATTATGCACTATTTTTGGCAAATTATGCACCAAAAATCGCAATTATGCGCCGATTATGCGAATTTCGCAATATTGCACAATATTTTTTAGCAAAAAAAATGTTCATGGAAATTACGAAACCAGTAAGTTTTACTTCAACAAAATTATCCATCATTGAAAACACAGCAAAGAAAGACTTTTGCCGCCAAAAAATCGATATTTTCTTTCCTAAGCTGTGATTGGTAATCTTTCATCCAATCATGGTGTGTGTTATATGAAGAACTAGAGCATAGGCCCAAACTGCCACCAGCATGTAACGCCTTGTTGATTTTCGATTTTTTTGCAAGAAAATCAATGGATTTTTGCTGTGAAAATGTAAAATTTATGGCGAAAAAGATTACATGCATCTTCTCTGGTAAGAAAAAACATAATTTTGGGAGCCCTTACAATAAAAGTATGTGAAAAAACAATTTTGTTATTAGTTTTTTTTGAAAAAAAGACTGATTTCAATGCATTACCCACACAAAACCAGCATTCATTTCAGTCTTGGCTTGATGCTTGTTGCTTGCATGCTGTGACAAAATGTTTTGAAATAGGTGTATTTTACAAACACAGCCATTCCAGAGACTAATAATGAAATATGTTTTTACATCATTTTCTGTATCTTTTATGTTTTTTATTGACAGTAGAATTAAAAATGTGTTTCACAAAATGATAGCCATTTGGAATGTCTGAGTTCAGCGAATATATGTAACAGTCAGAAACATACATTCATTTGAAAAAAACATTGTCGTGAAGCCGGTCGACAACAACGTTTTTTCAAATGACTGTATAAGTGGGTTGAAACGTGCAACCACGGTACATTTCTTTTGTTCTATGCTCCAGAATATTACATTTTTCACCATAGTTATTTAGTCTTCTTACTTAAGTCAATAAAAACTCTTAAAATGAAAGTAAGGAATAAAATATCAAGTCTCCTGATCCAATTGAAGGGCCAAGAATGAAAAGGTCCTATGTGACTTTTTTAGCTAATTCTCAAACCTTGCCCAAATCATCCCAAAATACACCAAACAACTTGTTTTAGTTGAAATATTAAGGTTTGCTATCCACTTTCAACGATTTTTGTCAAAAAAGAAGAAAATTGGCCCATAGTTACGTTATGGTTTTGCTTAACAACCGATCATTCGTCCGTGAACTTCGATTAGCGTCAACAAACGAATAAACACTTCGCTTTTTTGTTCAAAATAATAATAAAAGATATTAATATCTTCCATCAAATCAGTCACAAGAAACCAGCGATTCGATTGAGCACAAAAAAAAAAAAAGCGAAAAAACGTTATTTAAAGTTTAGCAAACAAGTCAGAAATGACCGTTGTTTTATAGTAAAATCACACTTTTTGACCTTGGATTTTTATCGAAATTAATTTTCATCAGCTAGAAAGTCTTTTTTTACAACAAAATTCAAGCAAATTTTTACTCTTTATTTCAATTCCCGAACAGAACTACGGTAATTGGATTAGAACCATCAAAATAAGCATGTGCGCTTCGTAATTTACGACCGCAAAGGACTATGGGTGATCACGGCCATCTTTCCGCGCGACATTCATAGCATCGTGCTATAAGAAACTAATATTAAGTCTCGAGTCACCTCGGATTTCTGCCAAAATTTTGCGATTGTTGTGTTTCTCTATGGTCACAACTTCGTTAAAATGCCCTGGCAGGTTCGAGAATTTGCCTATA
The DNA here is from genome assembly GCA_949775045.1 of Metridium senile. NCBI lineage: Eukaryota > Metazoa > Cnidaria > Anthozoa > Actiniaria > Metridiidae > Metridium > Metridium senile. Next base: position 32,978,761 of record OX459095.1, read on the forward strand.
GTCAAACTCCAAGCTTCACTTTGTTTCGTTGCAATGGCGGCCAAAACCAGTTCAAACAACAACAAAACGTTTTTCGCTGAACAAAGTGAAACGCCTCGCTGACTTCTTTCAGAAAGTGAGTTCTTTGCTACCTTGAAGCTTAATGATGCTCTTCCAGTAGTAACTAAAGGCAAAAAATGACTCTTAACTTAACAAAATTCCGATTCAAGCCACCTTTGAGCAAGTGCAGTCTTCAAACGATGCCTTGAACCGATTTGAAGACACTTGAGCCCTGAATTTTACAAAACAGCAGCAGCTACCATGGTTACCCAAAACATGGACTCGGGAAAAAACTTCATTTGAGCAAGGTTTGAAATTAAAATTAACTGAAAAGTGATTTAGATTGTTTTAATTTTCATCCTTCAGTTGTTTGGAGTATTTTTGGATGATTTGTGCAAAATTTGAAAAATAGCTAAAAAAGTCACATAGGACCTTTTCATTTTTGGCCCTTCAATTGTTCTATCTCCTCTGAATGCATGTCACCAAATTGAGCTAGAATTTTGAAGCAGCCATCTTGATTTGAACTTCAAATACCAAATAAGGTATATTGACTTCTAATTTGCCCATCCAAATATTCTGGAGCATGGTTATAGTGTTGTACTTTTCAACCCCTTATGAGTTTCTGTAACAGTGCAATGATGAATGAAATTTGACTAGCATTATATATTCTTATTGGTGTTGTTTTTGTAATTTCTTTTTCTCATTCAATCATTTACTTATAAATGTATTTAAATAATTAGTAAGTGTAATGTAAATTCACTATGTACTAACAATTTAACTATATTTTTATCCTACACCTATCCATTCACATGTCTATCAACTTGATTATAATCATTCACCCATCCAGTCATTATATAAGCAATGTGTGCAATAACATTTTTAATATTTTAGTGGTGGATGTGTTTTGTCAAGAGAAAGTTCATGGAAAAAAGCTTATCAGGCCCAGGACAGTAAACAATACTAGAGGTATGATATTAATAATTTGATCATCGCTTTACCATAATTTACCATTAAACAGGCCCAACCTACATGTAGGCAAACATTTTCTTGAAATATAATAAAATGATCACATGTAAAATATACAATATGAGCAGCTGATCTTTAAGCGATATACAATGGCGAGTGAAATAGGACTTGAGTTATGAAAGTCCAACGTTAGTTACTAAAATTGTCAAGATAAAAGTAAATGTGGCTGAGAAAATCCAAGTTGAAACTTATGCAAATCAGGACAAAATCTGTACATGAGATTTCCACAACTCGTCACGGACGTGATTTCTTTTGTAAAATTATGATTAATTATTCATGATTTTAGTTAGATATACAATTTTTTTAATTATTTCGAATAAATACGAACAATTTGTATTCTTATTTATTTCAGGAATCATAGCACTATCCAAACTCATTTCAAAGAATGATTGGTCTAACTTTTGAGTAAATGCATAAAACATGCTAGATTAATTTGTATATTGTAGAAATCGTTTTTCTGGTAATTATAATTGTAATAAAATATGTTTTTTAATCAAAAGTTGGATTTTATTGACTAAACAAAAAACAGATTCTAACCAGAATGTCTGATTTGGTTAGGTGAATGAGTTTAGAAACCCAAAGAAATCCTTAAAGTCTCACTTGTTAAATTTTTAGTTGATTTGGGGTTCCTGTGTTTTCTGAAAATTTTATTGGCTGAGAACTTTCTCGTGACTCCCTTCGGAAAGCTCTTGGCTGGTATTTATTTTCGGAAAACATAGGAACCCCAATCAACTGAAAATTTAACTTGCGAGACTTGGAGCAAGTCTATTGAAACCATTAGTTTTGCTTCCCAACCATTTGAGAACTGGTTTTCATCCCATGTGATTGAATGTGTTCTTAATGTGCATTTTCATTACCCATATATGAAAACATTTCTTAATCTACATATTATTTTGATATGGGTGGTCTCAAAACAACTAGAATTACCTAGCTGCTTTGTTCCCCTCCTTTTTTCATTTACCTACTCTCTCTCTCCTTCACCTTTGTTCGTCAGAGTAAAAGAGTTAACTGATATTTAGAATGTTTTAGAACCTGCAACTCTTGGAGTGGAAGTCCCAGTGCTTTGCCAATCAGGTGCCGATTGAGCAGACACAAATTTCACTGGCAAAGTTGGATTGCATTTACATTTTATTTGTGTTTTTCACCACACATATGCTCAATTCATTCATCACAATTACACATGGGAAACAAATAACCTTTATTGCAAAGAGCCCAAAAGTGTGACCACCACTAATGTATTCGCATACTTTCGTCTATGCTGTTATCCAATCAGCATTACAGGATTGTCTTATCTTATCTCTGATCTAAGCGCTAATTGGAGGATGGCGCTACAAAAGTATGCGAACACATTATCAGTGGTCACAGTCTTGAGCATCTTGCTGTAATCGCTTCTTTGCCTGCTACATTTACTTTGACACAAACTTGAAATTTACTGTAAAATGCAATGGCAGTTACTGACAATGCCACGTACCATCCGAAGGGTCTATAAATACTATGAAGCAACAATGACACTGCCCTTTCATAAAAAAGACTTTTCTTATCTTCCTTAGAGGAATACATAACATACATCATATACAAAAAAATGTGTTTAGACCTTGATTTTGTCAATACAGTTCTTACAATGGAATTATTTATTTGTTACAGAATGAATTGTGCTTCCTGTTTCATCAGGGTTTGCAAAACACTTGAAAACAATAAAAGCATCCTGCCTACACAATGCTACAGCCTCTAGCCTTCAAATGTTTTCACATGTTTGGAAACTCTGATGAAACACTCACTCTTTTTGAAATATTACATAATAACAGCTATTCTATGTTAGGATACCCATGATTGGACAAGCAAACTTTTATTACTACCAGGTTCATTTGAACACTTTTACTAGGTTAGATAACATTGTTATACTTTTATTCTGACTGATTGGTATTTTCACATGTGTACATACATTTACATGTTTATTTCTAAGACACCCAATTAACAGTCCCATTAATATATTATATAATAGACCATTTCACAGTTCTAGTCGATCAACCTCAGCCTTAATAGAGTGTAATATATTCTTTAGAATTTGACTACGGCCCATGGAATTTTGAAGTGTATCAATTGTTTGATAAGGTGTACGTACATTTCTTAGATTACCAGGGTCTGTAGTCAAATTGTAAAGAATATATCACATGCTTTCGAGGCATAAGTTGATCGACGAGCACTGTGCAAATGACAATTATTGTAGTTCTGTCATTCTCAGATTTATTAAGAAGACTATTTTCACTGAACAGATTTTAGCAGTAAGGCTTTAAACTGATCTACATCTACTTTCTCAATAAGGTTTACATTCTTCCTTTTTCCAAGCATATCTCTCCAGTCGACAACCATCATTCCTTTTGTCACCTTGCCCTGTAGCTCTACAGTAGCATGCAAAGCCTTCTGGGAAGTCACTATATGTGGACAAACACATACAGCAATAACGTAAGGATCACATGGCAACCATGGTCCTCCTGATTCATACTTTTTAATACCTCCTGAAATTGACTTCACGAATTGTGACTTTGAACTAGGAATTCCAATGTACTGGTGGAAAAAACCCCAGTCAATTGGATGCTCTAAACAAAACTCCCACGAAACAATAGAAATAGGGCATTCCAATTCTTTGAGAACAACATAGGCAGCTTCAGGATCAGCACCAAAGTTAAACTCTGCTGAGATAAATACGTGGTTCCCTATACCATGCTTATTGCCTCCCATGATATCAATGCCTTTGAGGTTTTTGGAGAAGCTTGCATCCATACGCGAGGCTAATGCTATGTTAGTTAGGGGTGCCAATGCGGTGATGGTTATCTCTCCAGGGTTTTGCTTTACTATATCTATTAGAGCTCTGACTGCATGAGTGGACTGCAGCAGATCTAAGTCAGGTTCTTTTGCATCGACATCATCACCAAGACCATCTTCTCCATGGAATGTTGTAGGTTCAAATTCATTGCCTGTTAATGTGAGAAAAAACCACCATGTTAACATTTATAATCCACCGAACTTGAGATAATTGTAGTTCCATATAGAATCCAACTTTTCCATCATCAGAAATACATTGATTATGTATGTGGTCATGCATGCAGTCAATCTTCATAGGACGTATACTGCTCAATATATTTGCATGTAAACGCATAATCAATGTATTTCTATTATCAAATGATGACCGAAATATCACTTTACTAGTAAAATGTTTAAAAAATGGCTTCTCGTCATCATGCACATTCTTAATTCGAATATATGCCCAAACAAATATTTTCAATAAAAATGAAAGGTAATAGATCATGTGATAATTTAAGATCAGGTGATGCAGCGCAGCCTTTGGAGTTGTCAATTGACCATTATCGATTGGACACGTTTTGTGATTCTAATTTTATCGATTGACCAATTCCAATCGATATGAAGTACTCCTAAGCAGATATTATATCAATTAACCCTTTGACTCCTACGGCGCCCGAAACCGCCCGTAAAAAAACGACCTTGCTTTGAAAAATTCTAACTTTGAAAAAAAAGCCAAATTTGCCCAGCCGTTTGAATGTTAGTAAGCACTAGGAAGTTGTTCAAATTTTCATAGTATATCAGTCACAAGAAACAAGCAATTTTAGCACAAAAATTCCATATGAATTACTTTAGGAAAGTCAAAAATGACCGTTTTCCCCCCTATTTTTCAATAGTGGAAATCACACTTTTTTGACCTTGGATTTTTTATCGCAAAAATCGTTTTTAGACGAAAAAGCCGTTTTCACAACAAAATTCAGTCCTTGTGCTATAGCTTTGGCAAGTTTTTTCCCTTTATTTCACTTCACGAACCCAGCTGCGGTCGTTTGATTACGGCCATTTTGATACGCACGTGTTTTCAAGTATTTACGACTGCAAAGCATTGTGGGTAACGATCACAGCGCTCGTCATAGAGTTCCCCCTTAGTCCCTTTATAAATTTATTAGAAGTCTAGGGTCACCTCGGTTTTCTGCCAAAATTTCGCGCTTGTTGTGTTCCTCTATCATCACAACTTCAATAAATATTATAAAATAATTGGGATAGTACGCGCGCGTTGATTGGTCAAACAACCGTGTTTCATGAGAGCATGAAACACACTTATGCCATTTTTTAGCGCGCGCGCTCATTCAACGGTCAGTTTATCCGTTGTTTTGATCTTTCGCGCGCGCTTATTGGTCAGTTTCGAGAAAAAGCAACGTAGGGAGAAATGACATCGTCAAACGAATAAAAGGGCATTTTTTTCGTCTTTTCGCGCGATTGTTATTTTATAAAAGAAATGAAACACGTCTTCTGTTTTTTTCACTGGCTTATGAAAACCTCGATACGTTTGGGAGAATTCTCGAGCAGGTCCAAACACTCGACTTCGTCTCGTGTTTGGACTGATCTGCTCTCGAATTCTCCCAAACGCATCTCGGTTTTCATTAGCGCGTGAAAACACAGAAGACTTATTTCATTTCTTAAGCGCTAGCCGCGGCAGATCCGAGAATTTGCCTTTAGTCGAACTCCAAACCTGACTTTGTTCAAAACCGAATGAATCAAACATCAATCGTTTTTTGCTGACAAAGTGAGATTTCTCGCAGATTTCTTCCAGAAAGTGAGCTCTTTGCTACCTTGAAGCTTAATGATGCTCTTCCAGTAGTGACTAAAGGCAAAATATGACCCTAAAATTAACGAAATTCCGATTCAAGCCAACTTTGAACCAGTGTAAACATCCAACGATGCTTTGAAACGATCTAAAAGTCATGTGGCCTGAGAACTTGAGCCCCTGAGATTACAAAACAGCAGCACTTTCCATGGTAACACCAAATATGGAGTCAAGAAATCCTACGGATCGTTTATATCCAGAAAATTGCTCAAAAATGTCAAACCAGTGTAAATATCCAACGATGCTTTGAAACGATCTAAAAGTCATGTGGCCTGAGAACTTGAGCCCCTGAGATTACAAAACAGCAGCACTTTCCTTGGTAACACCAAATATGGAGTCAAGAAATCCTACGGATCGTTTATATCCAGAAAATTGCTCAAAAATGTCAAAAAAGCCCAGTATAGTAGTCAAAGGGTTCAAGTAATATTTTATCATAGTAGAGGAACTGAAACCCGGGCTACTTCAAAGGACCAGCCTATTGATTGGTTGTACGTACCGTACCATCACGTTGCCTCGTTCCTCTATTAATTAACTCTTATATATTTTATCGATTGGATACACACAACGTGTTTGTCCAAGACTCAGTCAATTCTTATTCCTACCTAGAAGGCCACGATCAGCTCCTTTGTACACTGGGATGTCCGTTCTACCACACACTTCTAGAGTCTTTAGAACATTTTTAGCTACTTGATCTACACCGATGTTGCCAGCTACGCATGTTATATAGCGATCACATCGACGTCTAGAGAAAGGGCCAGTATTATTGCCTGTGCATCGTCTATCCCAGCATCGCAATCAATGATGATTTTTTTGATTTTTTTGATTTTTTTACTCTCTGAAGACATTGTGATTTCGTGAAATCTCGTGATAAAATAGGTGTTGGCTGAAAGTGAAATAAAGAACCTCAGTTGATGCGTAATAACGATTATCACAATTTGAACTCATGTATTTGTCAGTTTACGGTTTACACGTTTTCGTTTACGGTTTTAAGTACAAGACAACGAGATAACAATGTTCCTAGAACAAAATATTACAAGAATATATCAGGTTTAACAACGAAAAATAAGGACAAAATATAGAAAATACTTACAAAACGATGTGAGGCCGGTAGATCGATAATGAGTTGACAAAAATGCAAAAAGGTATTATTTAACGTAAACTGAATTCTCTAAGGACAGGCGTTATAAAAAAAAACAAAGGATTAACAAGACAATTTTAAACAAAAAAGACGAATACTAAATTCACGCTGCGATGGCATTGTACTGAAATCGGCATTTTTAAGCTTGATTTTGAATAACTTTTTATAGTCAAGTCCAATCAACTTTACATTTTACATGTGAAGAGTACACACCCAAACCAAAATTTTCTTCTTTTCACATTTACAAATGTTACGTTTTTTGGCGGGAAAATGACGTCATCGATTTTAGTGGGAAATTGAAAACGAGGGTTATGCAAAATTTTAAAATGCGCGTTCGAAAGAACTCATTGAGATACGTTCAAAACCGTAGAGATAACAGTCAAAGTCAAATTTAATCCAAATATATGATTTTTTGAAGTTTAGAATTGTTTGCTATTTTAAAGCTTATGTTTTCTTTAAAACATATGAAATCAAGGTATTATAGTCTATAAAATTGCTTGCCTGTGATATGATATCCACTAAACACTATCCAAACTCATTTCAAAGAATGATTGGTCTAATTTTTGAGTAAATGCATAAAACATGCTAGGCTAATTTGTGTATTGTAGAAATCTTTTTTCTGGTAATTATAATTTTAATAAAATATGTTTTTCAATCTAAAGTTGAGTTTTATTGACTAAACAAAATCCAGGTCATGGCTTGACCAACCTACCATAATTCATATAGAGTATTGGTAAGTTACACAATGAAACTACATTTTATTGATTAATAACAACTTGCATCAAAAGGGTTATTTATGAAAAGATATTCATCTCTCACCATTTTATAGTGCAAATGCTCGAACCAGAAACAAAACTATAAATCATATTTTACTACTGTATTTTTACAAACTTGTTTCAACCAACAATCCATGCTTTAAAAGAAGATGTGATAATGTTCAACTTTTATTACAAATCCTGCATCTATTGGATTTACTTTCCATAAAGTTTGGTCCGGGAAAAAATTATTGTCTCCCCCCCCCCCCCCCCCTCCTATATTTGATTTTATTTGACTAGATAAATTATGAACGCTCCCTTAGAATGTTTCTTGGCGTGGAAGTCCCAGTGCTTTGCCAAACAGGTGCCAGTTGAGCGGACAAAAATTTCACTGGCAAAATTGGATTGCATTTACATTTTATTTTTGTTTTTCACGGCACATATGATCAATTCATTAATCACAATTATACATGGGAAACAAATAACCTTTAATCGCTTCTTTGCCTGCTACATTTACTTTGACACAAACTTGAAATTTACTGTAAAATTCAATGGCAGTTACTGACAATGCCACGTACCATCCGAAGGGTCTATAAATACTATGAAGCAACAATGACACTGCTCTTTCATAAAAAAATACTTTTATTATCTTCCTTGGAGGAATACATAACATACATCATATACAAACAAATGTGTTTTTAGACCTTGATTTTGTCAAAACAGTTCTTACAATGGAATTATTTATTTGTTACAGAAGACATTTTGCTTCCTGTTTCATCAGGGTTTGCAAAACACTTGAAAACAATAAAAGTCAAATGTTTTTGCATGTTTGGAAACTCTGATGAAACACTCACTCTTTTTGAAATATTACATAATAACAGCTATTCTATGTTAGGATACCCATGATTGGACAAGCAAACTTTTATTACTAAAAGGTTCATTTGAACACTTTAACTAGGTTAGATAACATTGTTATACTTTTATTCTGATTGATTGGTATTTTCACATGTGTACATACATTTACTTGTTTATTTCTAAGACACCCAATTAACAGTGCCATTAATATATTATATAATAGACCATTTCACAGTTCTAGTCGATCAACCTCAGCCTAAATAGAGTGTAATATACCCTTTAGAATTTGACTACGGCCCATGGAATTTTGAAGTGTATCAATTGTTTGATAAGGTGTACGTACATTTCTTAGATTACCAGGGTCTGCAGTCAAATTGTAAAGAATATATCACATGCTTTCGAGGCATAAGTTGATCGACGAGCACTGTGCAAATGACAATTATTGTAGTTCTGTCATTCTCAGATTTATTAAGAAGACTATTTTCACTGAACAGATTTTAGCAGTAAGGCTTTAAACTGATTTAAATCTACTTTCTCAATAAGGTTTACATTCTTCCTTTTTCCAAGCATATCCCTCCAGTCGACAACCATCATTCCTTTTGTCACCTTGCCCTCTAGCTCTATCGTAGCATGCAAAGCCTTCTGGGAAGTCACTATATGTGGACAAACACATACAGCAATAACGTAAGGATCACATGTCAACCATGGCCCTCCTGATTCATACTTTTTAATACCTCCTGAAATTGACTTCACGAATTGTGACTTTGAACTAGGAATTCCAGTGTACTGGTGGAAAAAATCCCAGTCAATTGGATGCTCTAAACAAAACTCCCACGAAACAATAGAAATAGGGCATTCAAACTCTTTGAGAACAACATAGGCAGCTTCAGGATCAGCACCAAAGTTAAACTCTGCTGAGATAAAGTGGTTCCCTATACCATGCTTATTGCCTCCCATGATATCAATGCCTTTGAGGTTTTTGGAGAAGCTTGCATCCATACGCGAGGCTAATGCTATGTTAGTTAGGGGTGCCAATGCAGTGATGGTTATTTCTCCTGGGTTTTGCTTTACTATATCTATTAGAGCTGTGACTGCATGAGTGGACTGCAGCAGATCTAAGTCAGGCTGTTTTGCATCAACATCATCACCAAGGCCATCTTCTCCATGGTATACTGGAAGTTCAAATTCATGGCCTGTTAATGTGAGAAAAAAAACACCATGTTAACATTGGAAGCTCACGTAATCTTATAACTATATCAATATGAGAGTAAGTTATTGTACCAAACTTGAGATAATTGTAGTTCCATATAGAATCCAACTTTGATAGATCATGTGATCATTTCAGATTCCTTTTTTACTCCGATGAAGGGCTAAAGCTCGAAACGTCAGTAAAGTTAAGTCAACATTTTGTTACCTATCGTTTATATCAAACAACGACACGGCCTATACTAGTTTACTCACTAGTTTCCATTTCCATTTCAGATCATGTGATGCAACCCGGCCTTGGGAGTTGATTCTTTAGGTATAAGGTATAAAACCGATGACCAATAATAATGCTTTAAGTGATTATTATCGATTGAAATTGAGAGCTTGATTTGCATGTTATGATATTGCCAATTGATGATTATCGATTGGACACGTTTTGTGATTATAATTTTATCGATTGACCAATTCCAATCGATATGAAGTACTCCTAACCAGATATTATAAATCAATTAAAGTAATATTTTATCATAGTAGAGGAACTGGAACCCGGGCTACTTCAAAGGACCAGCCTATGTACGTACCGTACCATCACGTGACCTCGACCCTCTTATTAATATAAACTATGATATTATCGATTGGATACACACAACGTGTTTGTCCAAGACTCAGTCAATTCTTATTCCTACCTAGAAGGCCACGATCAGCTCCTTTATACACTGGGATGTCCGTTCTACCACACACTTCTAGAGTCTTTAGAACATTTTTAGCTACTTGATCTACACCGATGTTGCCAGCTACGCATGTAATAGCTATCACATCGACGTCTAGAGAAAGGGCCAGTATTATTGCCTGTGCATCGTCTATCCCAGCATCGCAATCAATGATGATTTTCTGTCGACTCTCCGAAGACATTGTGATTTCGTGAAATCTCGTGATAAAATGAAGGAGTAGACAGAAATTGCCCAGGCGTAAAAAGCTTTGTCCGTGTGAGGAATGGGTTCTGAACAGCTACACGTGATTCAAAATGGCGGAAAAGTTGAATGTGTGTGAATTTGCTTCAATTTTATCTACTAATTGTTCTATTTTAGCTGACAAATGAGCACATTTTAGACGCGTTCGGATACGGTGAACACTCAAACAAGAATTTGGTGATTTTTGGTATTATAATTTCCTTGGTATTTGTATTTTTTCTCAAGCAATGTATGGACTTCGCTGCTTCATTCAACATCGCCTCAAGTTTGAAGCGACCGGTGAAAGGCTCCTCAAGCTTGCAAGAATAAAAAGACCACGACGATTTCTTACTACTCAGGTAGAACAGAATGCCACGAAGACTGCAGAAGAAAGTCCAAAGTCATGGCGGGAAAATCCTAACTTAAAATATTGGGTAATTGGAGTTGGTGCAATCACCGGCGTAATCTACCGATATGTCTATAAAGAGAAGGATAAGAAAAAGATTATTGTGAAGAACTTTCCTTCTTTACCTAGCCACAAGCTACAAAGTCGAGATACAGACTTGAATGAACTCTATAACCTCTATAAGAATTCTAGAAGTAGTTCAGTGTCGACTGTGTTTATCGAGGGGTACCATGGCAGTGGGAAGACTCTGATGGCTGCTGCCCTTGCAGAAAAGTTAACCAAGGAAGAAGAAGGGAAGTATCATTTTCTTCCACGAAATTTGTTTGCTGGTACAATCAATGCTGCTAACCTCAACACTTTACTGTTTGATATCAAGAAATTTGCTGTTGCCGTAGGCTGTCAATCAAAAGACTGGTTGCTAAGGATTGACGAAGGGGTTAAGTTTGGTAACCTTAGTGATGGTGAACAACTTCGTGTCATTGCAAATGCTCTCCAGGAAAAGCTTTCAGATAATCCTAACTGGATTCTTATTTTTGATAACTTGAACGATAGTGAACTTCTGCATGAGGTATTTGGTGATGACTTGAGTTCATGGGGAAAAGGAACTTTAATTGTTACAACTGGGACGAACCATAATGCGGAGCATTCTCCTTCATATTGTTTAGATAAGGGGTAAGTATATGCCATGTAAATTAAAACATATATAATACTAGTACATTAGCATACCTTCCTTTATGCAAATAGTTTGCGAATTATTTCATTATGACACAATGTGTTTAGAGTGGGGGATAGAATCGCCGAAAACAATGGCAATTTCAATTAAATCTTCCTTTTCCTTGAAAATTGAGCTTCATATTATCTAGTTTTTATGTATGTTATGTGTCTATGGTATGTTTATACTTTCATATTTATGGCATTTTGTTGTCATTTCTTTCCTCTCCGTCTTGTAAATGCAATTTTATTTTGTATTCTTGTATTGTTGTTATGAATCTTTCCCCCACTGGCGTCCATGAACCTTAGAATGTTTTGACGTGACGTCATAGTGAAATAGGACAATTTTTACGGTTTCTTTTTTTGGTAATAGCATTAATGTATTGGAATATCTGTGTGTACTTGCTAAATCTTTATCTACACCACTATAGTACTAGCCTGCATAGCTGGCTCTTTGGGAAAAGGAGGGGGAGGGGAGGGGAGGGGGAGAGGAAAGAAAGGAGAGCCTGCAACAAACCCCCAGTAGTTTGTGTTACCGCCCCCATCTAAGATCATATTACTTCAGCAAATCAGCGCTTACCACGGGAAGCCAGTCAAATGCAACAACAAACAACGTCGTCGTACAGTACGTTTGGTTTTATCATGAATAATCAAAACATTTTATTATCCATGGTTTTATTTTCATTATACAGTAATTACAACATTGTCAAAATGCGGTCGTGTCGCGAAAGAAGTAAATGTTAATGATTTTTCCCGCATTACTTCGATCGTCTTCTTCGAACGGCATCTAAAACAAATTTATCTTTGGGGTTTTATAAATACCTTTTGGAATAATAATAAGCTTTTATCTAATATGAGCTACAATTTAAGAGTGAATATTGATAAACAATCAATCGTGCAAAGTATAATACAAGTTTTATTAGTACGTTTTGTATAATTTTGGTTCAGTATAGAAAACAAAAATGGTTTGCGGACAAATTTGAATTTCCAAAATCACATCACTGTAATATACAAATGGTTATAGCTTTATTAAACACACCTTTAACTGGACCGGACCGTTGTTGCAGGCCCTCCTTTCCCTCTCTCCCCCACCCCTCCCCTTCCCCTTCCTCTCCCTAATCCCCTCCCGGGCCGCTACGCAGGCTACTATAGTACCACAATGCTCTGCCTACTTTCTTTGGTGACAAAAGCAGTGACATATGTTTTATGTTGGGAATTATAAAATACTTTAGACACTATGCACGCTCTGTTTGGCTGGCTATCATGTTTATATCAGAGGACAGAGACAAGCTCAAAAAAGTCCAATACATGTTTTATAAAAGCAATATAAAGCATCTGCTTGTGTTTATATACTGTTATATATAAACACACTGGGAGCTGTAGAGTACTTGAGAAGTCAAAGAAACAATAGGTTACGCTTCTCCTTTTTTGCAACTTCTCTCTTGCTCTACAGCTCCCAGTGTGTTTATATAACAGTATATAGACACAAGCAGATGTTTTATATTGCTTTTATAAAATATGTTTTGGACTTTTTTGAGCTTGTCTCTGTCCTCTGATATAAACATGATAACCAGCCAAACGGAGCGTGCATAGTGTCTAAAATATTTTTAATCCCCAGACACAGGCACCAATTTGAATAATAATTAAATAAACATTTGAATAATAAAGAGGATTCTTCAAAGCATTTTTAATAGCCAGTGCTGTATTTTCAGATGTGATTCCTAATGTTTGAAAAGTACTAAAGATAATTTTATTGTATACCATTTTCAATACTCTGCAAACTCAGACATTGCATTGGCTTGTAAAAATGGATTTACTTTTTCAACATGCAACCAAAGAGCTCAGAGAATATTGAGACTTATTTATTGCTTTTTGGTGTATTTTACAGTTTATAATAGAATCTTTGTTTTAAAGTACATAATAATTATATAAATATTATTAGATTTAAATCAATTAAATAGTATGATAGCTTCTTTAAAATTAGAATATTGAGACTTTATTGCTTTTTGGTGCTGTTTTACAGTTTATAATAGAATCTTTGTTTTAAAGTATATATAAATATAGATTTAAATCAGTTGAATAATATGATAGCTTCTTTAATATTAGAGTCTGGGGGCAGTTTTCTAGTTAGAACATTTCTGTAATTTTAATTCCTTTTTCTTTCAGTATGGATAAACTTGAAGCAACCCTGCTGTTAAGAGAACTAACAGGACTGCCAGATGACAAACTAGATGATGGGGAACAGATTCTCAACAAGTTAGACTATTCACCATTTGCTATTGCTTGTGCTGGGGCTTTCATCAAATCAAGACTAGAAAACGAAAACGATTACTCATTAAAGGATTTTTCTGATGAACTGAACACTGGAATGGGGAAATTACAGGAGAGCAACCAAGATAAAAATATGTCAAAATCTACCAAGTCTTCATATGTGATTGCATCACTTTTGGTTAAAGAAACATTGAATTCATCACCACATTTTCTCCATGCATTTGATTTGATTGGAAGCTGCTCTCCAGTGTGGCCCATTCCTGTGAGCTTGCTATCAGTGCATCTAAGATCATCAGAGTACCATCTGCCACCAGTGCCAAGAAGTGCTCCAGTCCTACCTGACATTCCAGATCAAGGCGAAATCAAACCTGTTAAACCAGAGCAAGAAGTTGATGAGTCGTTTTTCTCCATCAAAAGGCTTGCTAATAATCTGGAATCGTTTACGACAGCAGTTAAGGCCAACTATGATGCTATCAAAGAAATGTTTAATCCTCCACCCATGGATTTCACACCTCCGTCTGATGGTGTACTAGAGCTTATGCAGACTTGTCCTTTTATTTCTGCTGAAAAAATCAACCCTGGAGGTAGGTCAGATTTGTACTGTACATGTATATACATCAAATAGATAGCAATTTCCTTGAAACTGATAGGGCAAGGGACTGTCATATTTTCTCTGTTCATGGTTTATATACATTATAATCATAGCTATTACAAATGGGTTGATTCTGATTGGTCATATTTTCTCAGTACACAGCATATAAACAATATAATTACACCTATTACTGACAATTTCCTTGAATCTGATTGGTCAATAGACTGTCCTATTTTCTCTGTACACAGCATACATGTATAAACAATATAATTACAGCTATTACTTACAATTTCCTTGAATTTGATTGGTCAAGATTTTTCTTTTTTCTCTGTACATGGTGTATAAACATTACAATCATAGCTATTACAATTCCTTGAATCTGATTGGTCAAGGGACTGCCCTATTTTCTCTGTACATGGTCTATAAATATAATAATCAAATAGATAGCAATTTCCATGAATCTGATTGGTCAAGAGATGCCCTATTTTCTCTGTAAACAGCATATAAACATTATAATCATGCTATTACAAATTGCTTGAGTCTGATTGGTCAAGAGACTGTTCTATTTTCTTTATACATGGTCTATAAATATAATATTCATAGCTATTACAATTCCTTTGAATCTGATTGGTCAAGAGACTCATGTTTTCTCTGTAAATGGTGTATTAACATCACAATCATAGCTATTACAAATTGCTTGAATCTGATTGGTCAAGAGACTGACATATTTTCTCTGTACATGGTGTATAAACATGTCTTTCGCCGAAAAGTGATCAAAAGCAAAACATTTCAACGTATGTTTTACGACCAAAAAATCAATGATAAAGCGAATTTTCTATCATTTTTTTCAAGCAGTGTTTGATTATATTAGGTATTAAAATTATATTCATGTGCATTTGGCGATGGAGAGTTTGGCTAGATTTTTTGCAAACGGCTCATAAATATAAACACATCTTATGCAAAATTTAACAAAAAAACTTTCAAACATTTCAAGAAAAAACAAACCTCACATATAATTTAAGGTTAAATGAACTAATTTTTGTTGGCTATAAGTGGTGGAAGCTTAAAGAATATGTACACGAAGTGATAAAACATATCTCCTCCAGCAACTGTAATTTTCTGCAGTAACTCAAACACACTCTTTTTTTGAAAATTTGTGTGTGTGTGTGTCAATCGAAATTGATTTTTCATATGAAAACGAATTTCCACAATATTTTAATTATTGTCAATTTATAGGCCAATGAATAAGCACTAATTTAAAGGCAAATAGAAAATGGAGAGTTCGTCTAGATTTTGAACTACCTCACACAAAAAAGATTTACAATGACATGTCGTTCTCTTCACAAATACATCAACAATTTCAAGTTTTCTCATTTAGTGAAAAGCATATATTAACCCTAAATACAATGCATTAACTCACCTTTCTCCTCCCTTCATAATGCCACATATTCAGCTCCAGTGCAGATCGGCGGTGCAATTTCATCATCAAGAAAAATAAGCCAAAAACCAATGACAATGTAGAAAGCCTGTGAAAGTTTAGTGCTTGAAACTGGTACACGATCAACAAGTAATTGAAAAAATCTTTCTTAATGGTTCTGATACTGGATATTTTTGAAGTACTAGTAGGTTAATCTAGTCACAGTTCCTTCGAAGACCAGCGTTGTCAATGGTTCAATGTCGAAAGACGGCAATTTCATTGATTAAAAAACAACTTATTCAAAGAAAATAGCCATCGTTTTACTTGTAAAGAAATAACAAATATCAAAGATCCTCATTCAAAAACATTATCAAAATTTCCATAAAATTTTTTTTTCCCAACGAAAATGCAATTTTAATTTCGATGAAAACATGTTATGGGCTTCCTGTGATTTTGTCACGTGGTCTGATGACGTCAGGTCGTGGTCGAGTTCTGTATATTGCTGGTTCAAGACTACATAGTACACCGAAAACAAGTTATAAATCTCGCTTAAATCTCGCTTTTTTTTAAAAAAATACCACATTGTTAGGCATATCAATTTCAAGAGATGCTCAGATAAAAGACCCAGATTAATCTTTTAATTTTTTACCTCGTCTGAATCGCTTAAACTGGAGAACAAAAAACAAAAACTTTTGACAAAATGCACTACATGTAACAGATTCAATAATATTCTTTATTTGTTAAAGTCAGCAACTGAAAGGCCGATGTAGACCTGCATAAATACACTTTTCAAGAGAAACTGATGAATGATAAATGTAAGCTAAAATATTTTATCGATACATTATATGATTTCAATAACACAGTAATCGGTAGATGGCAGGCATGCAACAAGTCGTATATTTTCAGTATTTTGCTTATTTCGAGGCTAACTATTAATGTTTCCCATGTTCCAAAGCTTTGTTTTAATCGTCTTACGGACTTTACCTTGATTCAAAATACAGACAATACGCGATGTAGCCTCCGTGAAGGCTCTTTATTATGTAGCATTTGAAACTAGAAAGTGAGTGTTTCATCGGCATGATCGGGTACGCGAGAAAACATCGGGAAGCACGACGCCGCAGGAGCATTGTTTAGCGTATTTATTTGTTCATGTGCTTATTCGTGTTTTTAATATTCGTTATATATAGCAAGAGTTGATGTGTGTGTTCAGTAATTGTCAGTAACTAGTCATATTATCATCAGTCATAATTCGTTCGAGAAGCAGATTTATCCATCGACCGTACGCGTGTGATAGTCTATGAAGAAAGAAGAAATATCAACCCAAGTGTAATAAACAACTTCTATAAACAACCTGAGATTGTTTTTATTCACGAGGTTTTCGTAGTTTTCATAACCCAGGCTTAGTTCAAACTTAATACAAACTAACTCAAACTCATAACTCGGTGATTAGTCGATCTCGTTTACACGTCACAGCGTCCACATACGCACCAAGATGAAACTTCTTCCGTTGATCTGCTGTTATTCTCTTTATCTTCTGATTCATCCAATTCTGACTCACTTGGTGGATTTGTCGTTTCATTTTCTGTAATGTCAGGCTCAAATTTAAATGGTAAAACCATTCATTCTGTGTCTAATTTGTTGTTTTGATAGCTGGGATAAGAACGCAACGAGCTCGACGACCACGACCTGACGTCATCAGACCACGTGACAAAACCACAGGAAGCCCAAAACGTGTTTTCATCGAAATTAAAATCGCATTTTTGGTGGGAAAAAAATATTTTATGGAAATTTTGATCATGTTTTTGAAATTAGCATCACTTTTTACATAAAATAAGTTCAAGTCGAAAAGTATCTGAGGGTCCCTTTAACATTTTTTGTTCGCATTTCTATGGCCAGCCTTGAACACCTCGTCAAATCTTTCGAATGTAAGACATTCGCGCCTTTTTCTTTATTTTGAGCACCAAATACACGCATGCGCAGACCAAATTCCTACCTGCTAGCTACATGTATTACAATTTCCTTGAATCTGATTGGTCAATAGACTGTCTTATTTTCTCTGTACAAGGTGTATAAACATTACAATCATAGCTATTACAATTTCCTTGGATCTGATTGGTCAATAGACTGTCCTATATTCTCTGTACATGGTGTATAAACATTACAATCACAGCTATTACAATGTCCTTGAATCTGATTGGTCAATAGACTGTCCTATATTCTCTGTACATGGTGTATAAACATTACAATCACAGCTATTACAATTTCCTTGAATCTGATTGGTCAATAGACTGTCCTATATTCTCTGTATATGGTGTATAAACATTACAATCACAGCTATTACAATTTCCTTGAATCTGATTGGTCAATAGACTGTCCTATATTCTCTGTATATGGTGTATAAACATTACAATCACAGCTATTACAATTTTCTTGAATCTGATTGGTCAATAGACTGTCCTATATTCTCTGTACAAGGTGTATAAACATTACAATTACAGCTATTACAATTTCCTTGAATTTGATTGGTCAATAGACTGTCCTATATTCTCTGTACATGGTGTATAAACATTACAATCACAGCTATTACAATTTCCTTGAATCTGATTGGTCAATAGACTGTCCTATATTCTCTGTACATGGTGAATAAACATTACAATCATAGCTATTACAATTTCCTTCAATCTGATTGGTCAAGAGACTGTCATATTTTCTCTGTACACCTGTAAAACAAGTAGTACTAATTAGTACTAAATAGTGCTAATTAACCAATAGAAAACAATAGAATTAGCATAAAATATTTAGTACTATTTATGTTTCACGCTTTTAATGTTTGTACTCTGACATTACTATCATAGCTATTACAAATTGCTTGAATCTGATTGATCAAGAGACTGTCCTATATTGTCTGTTGTTAATATACTTCAAAAATCCCTTATATTAATACAGACTAAATTGGATTCCTGTTCCCATTAATGTACATCCCTTTTCTAGAAAGGTTGTGCTCAGGGATAGGTCATTTAAAGACAGAAAGTGTAAAACTAAAATACTTGTTTTAAAATTTGTTTGAATGGCCTTAGTTGAAGTTGAAGTTAACTGTAACATTCACCTTTTGTGAAGTTGTTGGTTTTATTTTTTTAGAACACATTTGTATTAATCATTAGTAATAGCTTAAAAAAGTGCAAAATGCATGAATACATACATGTGAGAGTCAACTTGTCTGGATGGTTAAGTACAGCTATAAATTATAAACTCTTCTTTGAAGAACAAAATGTGGAAAAGAGATATATTAAAAGAAAAAGGAATATTTATAATCAATATTAGTATAAATACACAAGTGGTTATAGAAAACCGCGCACTGTGATTGGTCAAGAAATTCATACTATTTTTCAATAATTGCCTACAGCGTTTCACAAGCTTTTAGAAAACAAAATGAACAGTTTTTCTTCACAAAAGGCTGGTTATTTTTAGTTTTTGAAATAATCACTTTTGTATTTATACTAAAACAATTATCAACCCCTCAGTGAATATCGGTGAGTAATAACCTTAATTCCATCTCGGTTATTATTCACTGTGAACAAAAGACCAACAGTTCCTGTTCGTCATGCAAGTAATGTTTAACAATGAGGACTGGACGGGATTTCAAGCTCGCGCAATTAGTTCCAGTCCGAGGCGCAGGCGCAGCCGAGGACTGGAACTAATTGCAAGGACTTGAAATCCCATCCAGGCCGAATTGGAGGACTTTGAACTCAAAACTCAAAACGTTTCAAAACTTTCTCAGTCTCAAAAATCATTTTATGAGTTTTTTCGACGTTTTCTCATACAATCTTTTAAAATATACGTATACTTTCTATTTTTAGGAGTTCAATCAATAAAAGTCAACTCTATAGTCCATGAAGTAATGTCCCAGCTCTTTATTACCAACACTGCTCATCTCCTTGAAGAACAGCATCTGATACAAGCAGAAGACAAACACAACAACAGTTCATGGTTTAGAAGGCTTTGGGCGTTTGATCCTCAAATATCTCTTCACGAATTTCGAAACAGTCTTAAAGAGAGTGTTGCTGAAAGCACAGCAACTCAAGGCGGCCCACAGGTAGGGGATACCCTTACTGTTCCCACAATCCACTACGATATTGATGTAAGTGCTCTCTTGAAGAATGAGTCGAGTGTTGATGATTCAAGCTACAGATTTATTCACCCTATGGTTGCTAGCGATCATTACCAGCGACATATTGGTTTAGTTCTCAAGACTATTAACAGCGTTTCATCGGTATGCAGCCAGGACGTACAAACACGAACTCTTGCCAGGCTCATCATGCCACATTTACATCACATCTTGACCACTAACACATCCAGAAGCCTGGGTCCAAAGAGTCGTGCCCATGCTCTTCTAGCTGTAGCCTCTATCAACTCTGCCCTGGGTAACCTGGATGCTAGCATACCATCCTTAGAGCAAGCACTTGTGATAGAAGAAGAGCAGTTCGGGGAGTCGAGCCTTGAGGTCGCCGCGACGTTGACAAAGATAGCAGAGGTCTACAGCTCGCTTGATAACGCATCCAAGGCACGGCTGCTTTTGGAGATGGCTTTTAGCATCTACGAACAACAGAGAAAGAAATCAGGAGAATACAAGAAAGCTTTAGAGTTCGCTCGAACCATGGAGGCCTTAGGTGCAGTGTATGGTGCTCTGGGTTTCAAACAACAAAGTAAGGAGTACATTGAGAGGGCTTTGTCGTACATGCAAACCGCTGCCCCCACAACACCCGACGAGATTGAAGGACGACGATTCACCTGTGAAGTGGCCAGCACACTTGCTGATCTTGGGCATGCGTACTTGTCCATTGGTGACGCATTTTCAGGGCGTAAGATGCTTGAGTTGGCTGTCACTGGGCTGAAGAACATGTACGGTGAAGAGCATCCAGAGGTGGTTAGAGCCATGACTATATTAGGAACGGCCTATACTATGCAAGGTAATTGGCAAGAAGGAAAGAAGATGAGAAAAGAGGCAGGAAAACTTCAGGCAAAACTCGACACAGTAGTTGCTTTGTAAAATTCATGAGCTTACCCTCAAGAACTAATGAAGTGCATTTACATTATGGCATCTTATACTACAACTATCAGAATGCATAAGAGTGAATGGTCTGATCCAAGGTGTGATCGATGTAGATGAGGTATGATCGTCCGGCGTAGTGTAGTCTTGGACGTCAGAGCGAAAAGCTTACTATGAATTACATCTCACTGTCTTTTCGTTTGTTTACTCTATAAAGATAACTTCCGCTCAGGTTGTCGAAACGTCAAATATCAACACCATCAGTCTTTCTGAAGACTACGCTACCCCGGACGGTCATGCCTCATCTATATATCAGAATTGTAACACCGTACTGAAAAAATGTTGACTTAACTTTACTAAAAAAGGGCTCCGACGAAGGGCTTATGCTCGAAACGTCAGTAAAGTTAAGTCAACATTTTTTACGGTGTTACAAATTTCATTATATTACCTATCGTTTATATACAACACCGATGCAGCCTATACTAGTTTACTCGCTAGTTTCCATTTACATATCAAAATGCTTTGCCTGTTTTCTTATGTCATATAGTTAGTGTTAATACACCCAATCGAAATATGGCGTTTAATTTAATAATAATAACTATTGTTCTTGACTGGCTAGCCTCGCATAGATGTGAAAATTCCATTGTGTTACAACGTGAATACGAGGCTAGCCAGTCAAGAACAATAGTTCGATTTATTTCGATTCGGTCTAAAGTTCTAGTGTTTTCAATAGAATAAAGAGAATAAAAATCTAAATGAGAAAGAATAATTCGTAAAGCATTCTGGTAATTGTAGTAAAATGACGCCATCGCTGAAATGTTCCAGATATTTTCTGAAACAAAGAGAAAGAAACCCGAATTACGTCGGTTCGTATTCACCATATTTCATTTTTTTTGTAATACAATGCCGAGGTTAATTTGAACTGTAAATCAATATTCACTCTGTATGAACTTCTAATATGTTTAGAACTGACAAGGGTATAAGATAACCGAGAATAAAGACGGGAAAAGACGAAGGCAACGCTTGACACAGTGATTTTGTTGTATAGTGTTCATGGCTTTTTAAACTCTTTTGTCATGAAAAACTGATTAATTTTTAGTGCGTTTGGTTTTAATATCGCAGACAAAAAAGATCATTTTTTTTAACGTCTCAATCTTATGTTCAGATATTTTTCGTCAAATTAACTCTTCCACCTTCAGTCAGCAGTGATAATATTATTATTTCACAAAAACCAAAGGGCCATCACAGCGATCCTGGCGATCGTAACGATTATATGGGAACCAGGCTTAATATTCATTAATACTCACGCACAGTATCTCTACATTAACTATGTTAGGACACAACTGCGCACATGTTGATTTTTGCTGAGGAAGGAAACCAGAGAAAACCCTTAAAAGTAGTTATATTTTAATTCTTATCAATGGTTTATTCAAGAGTCTCGATGCGTTTAAACAAATGTAGCTGGAACATCGAATCGACTCACGTATACAGCTATTTCAAAAACAACTTGAATACTTAATAGTGAATTCCAAGACCAAAGGGCATTGTGGGTCTCATTTATTAAAAAAATAGAAATAGATATTTACTCCCAAAAACTTACGAATACGAGTATATTGTTTTGAATGGAATGCTCTAAGAATAAAATAACTTATTATTATTTACTATAACCAATATGACATGACCCAAAATGCATATCGGTCTTGCAATGCACTATTCAGTATTCAACGTTTTTGAAAATATCTGTATAAGATTTCCGCCTCACCTGCGTTATCTCGATAGAAAAATCCGGCGGCGCTTCTTTCAACCACGGGCTACCACTAGCCAATGAGATCGCTGGATATAAAATAGAGAACAATTTTAGTGCAAATCGGGATTGATAAGTCAACCTTTACTATCATCAATACTTGATAATTTTTAAAGATTCTGGCGACACCGGCTTTAATAATTGATAGCAAAATAATATATGACTTGTATTTTAATAAGTTGTTCAGATAGTGTTATTATATACAATGTTTAATAAACGTGCATGAGTGGTTTATCAGGATTTAGAACCACGAGGCAAAGTGGTTTTAGACCAGATTAAACGCCATCTGCGAGTATATCGGCCTATAACTCAACCCTATACACCCTTTCCGAGAAAGCTTGTCACCCGTGAAAAGCACACAAGCTAGTGGCGCAAAGGATCATGGATCAGTTCAGAAACTAAATGTGCATTCGGAACGCCTTTCTTCTTGTTTGATAAGTCAAAATGGACATTTCTCAATAACATATTGACAAGTGTAGCAATGTGGCCATGAAATCCCTGAGTTCTATTAATAAAGAATACATAGGTAACTCATAATCCTCTGCGCTACTAGCTTGTAGGCTTTTCACTTCACGGGTGACAAAGTTTCTCGGAAAGGGTGTATCTTATGAGAAAATTCAGGTTTATCACAGGATCGCGACGAGGGATGTTTTCTCGTGAATGATTCCCAATTTTTTTTTTACACAAGTTTGATCCTTGATTCCAAAAGCTCGCGTATATTAATCCTTGATCTTTTGATCCCTGATTTCATTCATACGATCACGATCCTTTTTCTGTGATTCCTGATTCCAGCTGATTCGGACTATGTAATCCCCGATCCCAGGCATGTTATCCCTGATCCCACATCCCTGGTCACGAGCCTGTTATAAACTGTTTGTTACATAAATAATCAAGGTGATTTTTTATGTAATGTTTAATAAACGAGCAGGAGTGTTTTATCAGGATTTAAGACCACGAGACGAAGCCAAGTGGTTTTAGGCCTCTTCTACACGAATCCGATCCGGCTGAAACCTCATAGAAATATATATTTGCGTCCACACGAATCCTGTTGATCGTTTCCTATTCAAAAGTATGCAGTTTCGGTGACCGGATTCACTGGATTCGTGTAGACGATAGGCCGATATGATTCACATCAAAAAAGAATGCGGTTTCAAAAGTATCCGGATCCGTGTAGCCGGGGTCTTATACCTGACAAAACACGATCTGCGAGTTTATTAAACGGCTTCAAAAATACATATATTTTAACATATATTTTGTGTTTTTGTAAAAAAAAAATCAAGGATTTATGAAAGTTTATTAGAGAAATTCAGGTTAAAGTTTATGTAAATTAGGATGAATCTTTATCTTCAGTTAAAACACTCTTCTCGGTTACGATTTCTTTTGTAAATATCTATATGTGATGAGCAACCTTTGCGGATTGAAATTTAGATTTAGATCTCATGAATTATTAATGAGTTTTTAAGGTGTAGAAAATGAATGACGTGGATATTCGATATTATGTTAACCACATTGCCTCTAATCAAATGATATTGACCTTCTTTATAAAACCTGATCTTAATATATTAGCTTTGGACGCTTTAGTTTGTATCAGTTTGGACCTTTCTAATCAAAAGAAAGTACTAGAAGGGCTAGGGAATCAAAAATATTGTTTTAAAATAAAGAAAAACACCATAAGACATCAAAATTAAGGAGAACGAAAGAAAGAGATTGAATGAAAGAAAGAAAGGAAGGGAAAAGAAAGTTATAAGAAAGATGAGTAATAGATAGAAAATTAAATAATAGAAATGAAGCAGGGAATTTTATGTTAAATAACGGTTAAAAAGGAAATTAAAAGGAAGAACAGAAATAGCAAGAAAGGAAAGAATATATAAAGAAATAGTAAAGAATAGGAACAAATAGTACAGGAATAACTACGATAAATACACTTCTTCTTTTATTTCGCAAACGCTCAAACACCAAGTACAAACATTTGACCTTCGTTGATGGGTTCCAAACCATAGAAAATAGATTGAGGCTATAAGGATATATATCAGTTCATAAAATATTTGAGATACTTCGCACGCTGTGATTGGCTGGCTAGCGTGTTTATATCAGAGGACAGCATATTTTTAAAAAAACATTTTATAAAAGCAACATAAAACGTCTGTGTTTATATATTGTGATATACAAACACTCTAGGAGCTGTAGAACACTCGAGAAGTCAAAGAACACTCGACTATGCCTTCTTGCTCTACAGATCCTAACGTGTTTTTCACTGATCCTTCTGATAAATACCTGTGAATTGAAAGCTTTAGAAAAGTAGAATAACAACACTTATTTGTAATGTATTTTCTATTTGAGGAGTTAAGAATTAGAAATAATTTATTTTGATACAAATCTAAACGTTTGCTGTGACTACATAAAACTTGGCTGATTTACCGCTTACCCATACATCTTAGCGGTCTCAGCTTCTATGTTTTTGAACCCGACAATGTTTCTAGCAATAGCAAAGACGGCCTTTCCCCCAAACGTGTTTTTGTCAATTTTAATTGTTTTGCATAAAGCAATCAGTTTTTCAGCAGATTTAGATTAACCAAACGACTGTCCTAGATAAAACTAATGAGCATCTTTCTGTCTTTCGGTTTAAAATTAATGAGTTTTTCATAAATATCACATCTTTTCATGGGGGATTTGTAATGAAACTTTTAACCGCTCTCAATTATATACAGTCGATGTCATTAAACGTTGTCCTAGTAAAGTAGAGATAAACACTACAAGTGACATGTGATTAATTCTTTCTTTATTTTTTTCAGCAGTTGAAATTTCAAATGTATAAAACTATATAAAAGTGTTTAACTGTGTAATGAGTTCTTTTCTGAAATGTTTACAGTGCGAATCATTAAACCGTGGGTATCCAGAAATGTTTTAGAAATCATTTACAACTCAGAAACAACTATATCACCGCAAGAAGTTTGACTGATGTGTAGTATATGATAAACGTTTTGTAGTTAGAGTTGTTTGTGAGTTGTTCAACGAAAAATTAACGATTTCTAAAGAATTTCTGGGTGCCCACGGTTGAATGATTCGCACTGCAACTGTGTAATGCGAGTAACAGCGAGCATGCAATAAGAAATATGAAATCTATGTTCACAATTCAGTAATGCTAGTATCGAACATTTAGAGCGAACTTATGTGGCCTCGCGTGACATTTCTTAAAAAAAAAAAAAAAATTATAGTGCATGTTAATGTTCTTTTTGTTTGACAATGTTAGTGATATTTACTGTACTTAAAATAAACAAAAATGCATTACAACTGCATGAATCAAATAAATATATATATACACCTAACAAAAAAACGTTTTTCCATTATATTTATCCGTGTTTAAAAACTAACATACATTAATCATAAAGCTGTTAGTAAGCGGTAGATCAGTAAATAATTCTTCGCAAAGTACATGCTTAGCTAGGGAAAATTACTGTGTTACTATATAGTAAGGAAATAAATGATAGCTCAGAAGTAAATGTAATAGTTTTAGATTATTTTAACACTAGATAATCATTATTTTGAGCAACAATTGATACTAATGTGTATAATGTAGAAGTGAAAAGAAAGACAAGCAAAATGCAAAATTAAAGTTGAAAAAAAGACAAAAGAAAATTGAAAATAAATTAGGAAAAAAACTAATTTCTAAGATGACGACATTTTGATTCTTAAACTTTTAAGTTAAGATAAATAAAAAAAAACAAGCAAATCAATAAATGAATGAATGAATGAATAACAAATGAATAAATAAATAAAAATAGATAAATAAATAAACAAATAAATAGTATGTAAATAAATAATTCTAATAAATAAATATATGAATAAATAAACAGAAAATATTAAAATAATTTAGAGAAACTTAGTATATAAATGAATGAATGAATTACATAGAAAAGAAAAGCATTAACTTTTTCTAATGAAACATTAACGTTTAAAATACCTTTTTTACAATGTACTTATGACCATTTTTAGCCGTAATTATTTCCTGTTATCTGTTGGTTATCGTAAATACATTAGGCAAAAATAAAAGAGAAATCTTAGTTAAACGGAAATAAAAGTTTATAATTAGAGCACAAAAACAAAAACATTTGGCAATTGAACCCGGAGAAAATGACAACACTGTCCTTAATAATGAAATGGAGTGTTTTAATGAATGAAGTAAAGCCATTAAATCTGAGAACTAATCCTTTTGAATGTCATGCAAGCTGGACATTTTCAATAAGAACTACGAGTAGAAAGTTATGATTTGGCACTAAAAAGTAAAAGTCCTTTTCACAGTTCCGTTCAGTGACCACGAATGATAGTTCCAAGTCGCGGTTCGAGTTACTGCACATGCCGGCAACTCTGTCCTCGACTTGGAACTATTATTCGGGGTCACTGAACGGAATAGTTGTGAATTGTGAAAAGGTTTATTGCTGTTCTATTTTAGCTTTGTAGTTTTTAATATTCATTCAATTTACTCTCATTTTATTTGAACTTTGCATTGATTTAAGATAAGGCTTGTTGTTTATGAAACCATTTTCAAACGCGAATAGACAAAGAAAGAAAAGAAAAGAAAAAAAGGGAACACTTCAATTGCTTTATTTCAATAATTATATTACAGCGCGGACACACTAACTGGGCCCACCTGAATAAAACTGATATCAAAACTACGAACACTTGATTTATTAAAAAGCGCCAAAACTTTGTACAAATTATCATCCGAGTTCTTAACGCTGATTTTATTAGTCGGGTTTTATCGGGAATCGATTTTCTGTAGGTCGATTGTGATTGGACAGTTTTGTTCAGGTGGGCCCAGTTAGTGTGTCCGCACTGTAATACCAAACAACTGTTAGGTCCCATCCATTAATCATTACCGTTAACTAAATTTGAAATATAAATACGTACAGTGCGAATCAAAAACCGTGGGCACCTAGAAATATTTTAGTTGTTTGTGAGTTGTTCAATGAACAATAAACGATTTCTTAAATATTTCTAAGTGCCCACGGTTTTACGATTTGCACTGTAAATGAAGAATGTAGATATTCATCAGTATTTTCAAGAGCTAGTGTTCTCTGGACCATTTCAATTACTTTATTTCAATAATTATATTATTACTAAAAAAAACTGTTAGGCCGGCCGGTCCCGTACATTAATCATTAAATTTGAAATATAAAAACACATTATCCCTTTAAATGAAGAATGTAAATACTCATCAGTATTTTTAGTGTTCTCTGGACCATTTTAATTACTTTATTTCAATAATTCTATTAATACCCAAAAACTGTTGTATCTCAAACATTAATCAAGCGGCACATTACATTTGAAATATAAAAACACATTATCCCTATAAATGAAGAATGTAAATACTCATATTTTTAATAGTGTCAACAACTGGACATTTGATTTAATTCATTACTTAAAACTGTTACAAATTGAGTTTTTGAGGCAAGTGGATGCATGAAATGAATCAACAATATGACAATAACAAAACGATTGCGTTGTGGTTTTTAGGAAAAAATTGGTGCAAAAGCAGCTTTATATAGCAAACTAACTTGACTAATTTGCTTACATTTTGTATACGTTCGTTTTTAAAAAAATGTTAAAACGATTGAAGAAACGATAAGTTTCGGAAGTGACTTTATAAAAGCATGCACTCCAATTTCGCCAGAATTGAACTTAAAATAGCAAATAATTCATTTGTTTGTTAAAATTACAGCAAATAACAACCAAAGGACCTCATTCTACAAAATATAAGTCGAAAGGAGTTTATTTTCCCTTATTTCTTGCATAGTTTTATTTCGAGGTAAATTTGTAATAAAACCGTATCAGGGATTTTTGATTTATGAGTTTGAACAATTTCATTCAAAATCAATGTCATAAAACTGTTTGTTTTTTTGTCCAATTTTTGATAAAAAATCTAAAAAAACTTTTTGTAATTTATCTCAAAATTAAACTATGCAAGAAATGTTGAGGAAAAGTAAATTTCGTTTGACTTTTATTTCGTGGAGTGAAGTCCTTTCATCTCGATCCATTGGTGATTTAATAACATATTTTGGTTTGTACTTATTGTAAATTTGTAAACACCTTTATTATGCATGATATATAGTTTGCTATTTTACATACAATTCTGACGAAATAAGAGCGTCTTTCCTAAACTGACACTGCAAACCTATCGTTCATCTAGGTATGCCATTCAACAAAATCGAACGGATGTTGAAGCAAATGTTGAAACCATTTGCCCGGGCCTTAAGGGCCTCCTTAAACGGGCCCAACATGTTGGATCAATACTCTTGCTCCAACATATTGGGCCCGTTTAAACACCCTGTTGAACGATGTTGGATGTGACATCATCCAATATTTCTTTTGTTATCATGTTCAACAAACCGTATTGCAACAATGTTGGGCCAACATATGTTGGGCCCGTTTAAAGAGGCCCTTTTACTGGTTGCTGTGGAATATTTTAGCCTTTATAATAGCACTGCACGCGTTTAATGTTAAAGTTAATGACAGTCAAATTTGTGCGATAATTATTCAACGTAATTTTAAAAAATGACAAAATGATGTCAACGAAAATAATTTCATTTCTAACAAATACAAATAATTTAATAAATGACAAAATGGTGGCAAAGAGAATAACTTCAAACTTTCTTTTGGAACAAATACAAATTTTTCAAACAAAAATGGATTTGACTATTAGAATACTTCTTGAAGTACACTGTGTCATTCTTTCTAAGAAAACAATTCCAAAAAACAAAGTTAACTGAGCTATACACGTGCAACTTTAGACGTTAATTGAGTGGGAAAACAGGAACAGGAAAATAGAATTGTGCCTTAATGTTAAAGTTAATGACACAGTAAAACTTGTGCAATAATTATTCAATGTAAATTAATAAATGACAGAATGATGACAACGAAAATTTCTTGAAAGTTTCCTTTATAACAAATACACATTTTTCAAACAAAGATGTATTTGATAAGATTTGACTATAAGTAAACTGTATCATTGCTTCTAAGAAACCAATACTGATTTCCAAACAAAGTTAAGCTTTTCACATGCAGCTTTAGACAATAATTGAGTTGAAAAAACGAACAGCAAAATAAGAAATAGTGTTAAAAGAGGAAATATTTTCCTTGGTCGTGAAGCCGTTCCTGTTTTGATTTAGTAAAAATAAACTTTGAAAGCTATTACGTGTAAAGAAGGCACAAATGGATAGCTTTTATTCATTAATTATGGCAAATTGAGTCGGTTTGCACAATTAATCAAAATCAATTCAACATTTTGTTGTGTTTTTTTTTTTTCTGTAAATAGATTACAAGATTACATGTGTTTGCTATGTGTGCCGGCAACTCGGTCCTCGACTTGGAATTATTATTCGTGGTCACTGAACCGAGGAATTGTGAAAAGGTTTATTGCTGTTCTATTTTAGCCTTCTAGTTTTTAATATTCATTCAATTTACCCTCATTTTTTTTTAACTTTGCATTGATTTAAGATAAGGCTTGCTGTTTATGAAACCATTTTCAAACGTGAATTATAGACAAAGAAAGAAAAGAAAAGAAAAAAAGGGGAACACTTCAATTACAAGATTACATGTTTGCTCATAAATTTTCCTCTCTTCATTTTGTTATCGATTTCTTATAGTATAGCTTTTATTCATTTTCTGAACCGACATTCAGTTCTTCAGAAATCATTTATAGGTATAAGATTAATTAGATTCCCACTTCTTCTTCTTATTATTAGTTAGTTTTCATTTTAATTCTTCTCCTTCAGTTTTTCTTCTCTCCTTGATTAACGACAAGTTATTCCAGATATACTACACCTAATATTCAGACTAAATTATTTAACAAATTACACATATATATGTATTTTCTTTTTGCAAAAGTATTTTCATTTATTTATCTACATTCTACCTTTATAATTATATTGCTTCTCGATGTATGTGTATATACTTGTATGCTAATATAGTATATCATAGTATATTATAGTATATTATAATATTATAACAATTTACAAGGAGCAAAATAAACAGTTTAACTTTGTCTTCTTCATTATTTTACTTTGTCTTCAATCTAGTTGTTATTTTTTTTTTTCATTTTCAGGTTCTGAAATAACACGTTGAACATATGCATATCAGTAAAATGTACATTGTTCATCAAATAACGTAGCTGTTTGTTAACATAGTCGACTTCTTATAATGCGTTGTTTGTATAAATATAAATAGATAGAATCAAATGATATAAAATGAAACGAAATAAACGAGTGGGATAAAATGAGATGACATATAATAAAACAACACTAAATAAACAAAACTATAAATATTCATAAATAAAACGTTATATCTTTTTTTCCCCATTATATTTAATTATTTACGATGTTTGGGTGCATAAAAACCATTTAAAAAAATCGTTAATATTATTGTACACCCAAAAATCAAATCTTTAAATAATTAAAGGTAATGTTTTCACAAAAATATATAAAAGCAATAAAATACACAAATATAATAAAATATTTTTTGCTGTGATCAAAAACTTTGCATCAAAGAATAAATTGTGAAAGTCTACAGTGTGAAAACGGAGAATGTATTTTATTTTAATTAAATCTGAATTGGATCAGAACTCATTCTCCTTAATGATCAATAAATGAAATGCATGTCATTTCTGCTACAAAACAAAAATAGTTAGTTATTCTAAATGTATTTTAGTACTCAATACATGCGCTTCGTGCATTGAACATTCTAGATTCTCTTTTTAAACTCGGATATTGGATGTTTTCGATTCGAAATATATCAAGAATACTGATACCGCGAGCTGTGGCATCACAAGTTACAGCTGCTAAAACAGCAGTATCTCACTATTCGATGTAAGAGTGCATTAATATTGAAAAGATTACTATGATAACTCATGATTATCAAATTAAATTTCACGCGCCGTCAGTTAATAATGAAGCCGAAATGAAAATATCAAAATAAGAAAAAAAAATCAATCCTTTTAGTAAATCCAAATCTAGAATAGTTTATGTTTCATGTTTTGGTTTTGAGTAGATGTTATTTAAATATCCGTGTATATATAGCTGAAATACACAATTTAAATGATATTGTATCGAATACGAATGACTCTTTTGTACTTTATCAAATTAATTCCCAAATATTGTACCTTTTGGCGGCTGTAGATAAGTTCTGGGTTCTATATTGTTTTTCAAATTGAATGTGTGTATTGGTCTTCGGAAGGAACCATCGTTTAAATTCTAAGTATGTGCTATTTCATTACTAAGTGACTCAACCACAAAAATAATGAAATCGAAAATATCAAAAACAACATTCTGCATCCAAAGTGATTTTCATTTCCTTAGCAAAGCTGTATATATAATAAACTTCCTCACAGTTATTTCAAATAGGATTTCAACAATGTAATAAGGAAATGTGACAGAATTTCAATTTGGATTTGATTGAAAAGCTCAACAAAAAAAAAACCAAACTGTTTTCTAATAATTAGTTGCAGTTCAAATTGGCTGTCGTGGACGACAATACATCTCAACTCAAATGAAATGACAGCTTTTATTAACACTAATCAATGGGTTTTCATTGCGTGTTCAACCCAGTTGAATTGAAACTAAGAAATTGAAACAGAGGGAACAAGTTCATTTCAAATGAATTTGATTGGATATTATACTAAAGAGGTCGTTAGTGTTGCTAAGCTAGACTCACTGGGGACAGAAACGAAATTTCAACGACTGAATACATCTCTGCAGCATATATGAAAGACGTCAACCTAGCGCGGAAATCAAATGACAAAATGAAAAATTGAGATAATATTGACTTAGTGGTGTTTGCCAAATCTACAGCTAGTGCAGATATAGAATGGTGCACTTGTCCAATCGATGATCAGAAAGCTGTCAACCTCATCGCATTCTTAATTTCCATCTATCCACTGCTAATGTTGTCAGTACAGGCTGCAAAAACAACTGATTATCAGAGATAGTGGATACCCCACAACGTTATGTTCATTGATAGCGACAGCAAAGATATATTAAGGTTGTATTATGTCCTCTTTGGCTACCTTAAGCTCTGAACAAAAGTCTATTTAAATGCACAATTTGGGGGAAAACCATTAAGAGGTGTGGGAAAAGACACACTTACTACCAGGAAAGAGCCAGCTGGCTGACACAAAGTGCTACACCAGTGATTGACGCTTCACCAGAACACTGGAATTATTTGACTTTAATTTAGTCCATCCTTGGCTGAGTTATCGATCAGACAAAACAGTGAAGCTTTGATGCAAAGCACGATACAACCCTTGCATTTGGTAGAAATCATTGAAGAAAACGATCAACTACCAAAGCTAACGAAGACTATCGATTCTAATTCTACTGTCTCAGTCCATTGAACTCCTTGGGGGATACTTGCCTGTGATATTCACCGATGAACACTGTGACAAGGATTTGCTATTTGAAGACTGGCATTCTTTTTAAAAGACGAACCGAATAGCTATCATTTTGACAAGAAACTGAGGTTTTTCGTGGTTAATTTTTGAAACCTTAGTTGAACTATTGCTCATATATAGCCGGAATCACAATTTTTACAAACTAACAACATCTGGTGACTTGTCAAGAGCCATTGCCCACATCCATTCTTAATTGATTAGTACCTAAGTCAAAACATTTCTTGTTGAAATTACTGAAAGTAGAACAACGCTCAATCTTTAATTCATTATTGAAAAAGGACAAAAAACGTGTTTATTTAGTAACAATACGCCAAACCTGACTATCTTAAAAGTCAACATGATGAATGGCATAAATTCAAGCTTCCATCCAAACTTAACCGACATGATCTTGAAAAACATCTCTTCCTCTTACCAACAAGAAACCCTCGAATTAATCCAGCTTTATTTCAAGTTTGAGTTCTCTTCAGTGATTATACTCGTATTACTCGCTGCTGTGACGATCCCAACAAATATCTTACTGCTAGTAATGATTTGGATGGATCCGCTGAAGTGCTTCAACAAGCCCACGACACCTTTCATTGTAGGACTGGCAGTAGCTGATTTAGTAACTGGACTAACTACCGAACCTTTCTTTGCTATTTACTACTACTTTCGTTATAAGAATTCAGGGTTTGTCAGCTCTGATCTCATCAATCTCTATAGTGCTGGTCAGTATGTCTCTACCGTGGCCATCAGCTCGTCGTTTCTGATTGTCTTAGCTCTTTCCTGGTCCCAGTTCATAGCTGTTGCCTTCCCTCATCGCTACTCTGCATTAGTAACACGTAGAAAAGTCACAGTGTGCGTTGTAATTATTTGGCTGTACTTTGTTGCATTTTCACTTCTTCAGCTTACAAACATTGACATAAAGAACTATCTTCGCGCTGATTTAATACTACACCCGACCTTAATCTCAGTAGTTCTTCTAGTCACAATAGTTTTCTTATACCGCTCATTCCAAAAAGAAATAGTAAGAAAAAAAAGTATTTTGAAATATAAAAGTGATCGTAGGAACATTGTGGAGCGCCAGTTCACAATAGTCACTATCTATTTGGCTGGTATCATCTTGGCCTCTGCCCTGCCTCATGTTATAGTACAATATGTGTTCCTTGAGCTCTATGGATCGTTGTCTACTCATGGTCAAATCTACGTCTCAATGGCAATGCGTGTGCGCGACCTGCTGCTGTTTTTGAAGGTTGCGCTAGATGGGTTTATCTACGCTTGGAGGCTGAAAATCTATAGGGACACACTAAGAAAAACGTTTAGCTGCTGCTTTATGTCTATAAGAGAGCCCACGACGCAATCGCTGGATGCAGAACTAGTTGAGCGTTGAATACAACTCCGAATAGACCTTTTCACGGTTCTCGTCGATTAACCTCAGCTTCAATAGCGTGAAATATATTCTTTAGAATTTGAATACAGCTTGCGGTACTTCAAGAAATGTACATATTCAAACAATTGAAACATTTAAAAATCCCACTGGCTGTAGTCAAATTTTAAAGAATATATTACAATACACCGGCTATCGAGGCTGAGGTTGAACGGTAAGAACAGCGAAATGGTCTATTGAAATTACAAATTTACTTTTTTCTGTCATTTCTATTTTTGGTACCGTTTTCTAAACCATACCAAAAACCATTTTACCATTCTATTTAACCATTTTATGAGTAGAATTCATTTTCTCTCTTTTAAGCAAAGTAGCGGCTTAAAATGCCTGTACATTGTGATTATCGCTAACCATGACATTTAATACTTTTAGGTTTTTAATTTGATAAACAACTTGACGCTTCTAAAAACTGAAAAAGCAAAGGTCTTCTAAATTTCATAATTAAATATTCCAAAATATTTAATTCAACAACAGTACACTATGAAACATCTAAATTGAGTTTTTTGTTGCATGTCGGAACTATTAATATTTTAAAAGATCATTAGTTGATTCCGCTGACGTTGTCAACTACGACTGAAATAAAAACGAATTATTGTGATTTTATTGTCGTTAGTATTTAAATGAAAAAAACTTGCTAAACAATAAAATCCAAAAGCAATTGAAAAAACCCCAACCAACCAATCAACCAACCAACCAACCACCATTAAAAACAAATAGAAATATAAAAATTGTCAAAAAATCAAAAAATTCGACAAACAAATAAATAAACAATCAATCAATCATTCAAATAATTAAATCAACAAGCAAACATACAAACACTAAATAACAATACAATAATAATAATAAAAAAACAATAAAAAATCAAACAAACATAATTGAAAAAAAAAACCGTGGGTTCGAGTCCTCCCAAGGGCATATGATATTTTTCTCATTTATCCTTATTTCACTTATTAGACTCCGAGCAGTCCCTACTTTTCCCTCCAGATTCAGAAAATTTTAACTTTAATGCTCATTTTTCTCTCGTTTTCCTCGGAATCTGGAGGGAAAAGAAGGGACTGTTCGCAGTGTATTCACTTATACACCGAATGCATTTCAATTCAATTAAATATACAATAAAAAAAAATCAAGCAATAACACAAACAAACTAAAATTTTTAACCTTTGTTGGATAATATTGCCATAAGTACATCAACAAAATAAAAAGAATTCCTCACTCTTCCTTCGGAGATAATATTTACATCAACGGCATTTACATTGGTCCGTTCGTTCGCCATCTTGAATAGCAAGAGAAAAATAGGTACTACGTTTATGTTTGTATCACGCTTGAAAAATCGTTTTCAAATATTCAACTGTATAGATCAAACGTGAATAAGCATCCTTGTTGGTCATTATTCATCGTGCATTCTAACAACGTCACAGAAACGACATTATAAATCATCACTTTATGTTTTTCTAGCAACAAATAGTTGTCACTATTGTCTCATTTAGTACACTCTTCGAAGACG
The DNA here is from genome assembly GCA_949775045.1 of Metridium senile. Taxonomy (NCBI): domain Eukaryota; kingdom Metazoa; phylum Cnidaria; class Anthozoa; order Actiniaria; family Metridiidae; genus Metridium; species Metridium senile. The sequence goes on from OX459095.1 coordinate 33,015,009, forward strand.
TTTCAAATAAACATGCGACAAAGTGCTCTTAATCATTATTAAGTGATGATTAATTGGTTATAAATATAATGAAGAGGTGTTTAATTAAATACACTGACATGTGCTCCAAGCCTTACCATTTGATATATTATAGGAGGGGGAGGGGGAATGGTTTTTAAACCATTCAAAGTATCGAGCAAGCTTATTGCACAATGTCGTGCAACTGACTTTATGCCTGGTGTGATGGCATGTTTGGCTATCAGAATATAGCTCAGAGGTTTTTGTGATTAAGCAAAATCGACACTGATTTTTTATGTTTAGATTTATTTCGTCAGTCAGCAGTGATATTTCAATTATTTCACAAAAACGAAAGCGCCATCACAGCGGTCCTGGCGATCATATGGGAACAAGAATCTAGGACTAATATTACTAGAAATCTTAGAATTGGCTCACGCGTACCCCCATCAAATATTAAGTTCCGTATCTTATCAATGAATAGACTATCATATATTATTATACATTTCCTGTTCCATAGTTTATCAACGACTTTATAACTATATCAGGATACTTTCAAGACTTGAAAACTATAATCTATTCAGAAAGCGTATCGTTAATTATAATTTAGTCTTTTTCTATTTTTTACAAATATGATTTGTTATTATTGTTCAATTTTAATTGTTGTAAATAATCTACAGCGCAGCTGGACATTTATATGATAAACTATTATATATATATACATATAAATGTAATCTTCATTATTATTATTTTCTACTTGTCGATTTAATTAATAGGGGTCGCATTATATTAACGCCTTTTGGTACTTCACAAACAAATGAAATTTAATGATATGTAATTTATTAATCATTTAAAATACTTGTTTTTAGAATCACCACCCTCACGTGACAACTAATTTTCAATTAAAATAATATTCCTTTTATTCTGCTGTTCATTAAATTTCCTTCTGTTTAATTCTCTTAAGAAAAACACTTCTTCTAATCATTTCGTTACGAATATGGAATATAGTATAGACAGAATGCCAATATTGCCGCCACTTCGTTATTCTATTTTTAAAAAATTCATATTTTAATTCACCACTACATTAAAATTATAGATTAGAATGACATCAACAAAGGTGATGGAAAGCGAGAGAAAAATGGCTCTGCCGACTCCCGATAATTACATCCAAACTTCTGGATGTAAAAAGTATGGGCTATCCATCAAGTAAACTGGTTCGCCTACGTCACCAGCATTTGTGAATTTCCGTTGACATTTGACCTCACGCATGCTCAACAGGGTAATTATCGGGAGTCGGCAGAGCCATTTTTCTCTCGCTTTCCGGCGGGGAAGAAAGGTGGCCCTGTTCGCAGAGTACAAAGGTGTTTGTTTGTTTACTTTGTATTTTATGTTTATTACATACAATTAACCGCGCGTTGTGTACGATGTAATTTTATTTTTTTAAATATGATATGTATAACTAGTTAGCTCGCACGGTCCTTTGTCATTCTTTACAGCCCTTAGGATGGACGATTAGTGCGAAAGCTCGGCTTATTGAAATGTTAGCTTTTAATACGTTGTGGATACAAATTTATTTTCAATATTCAACAGTTATTCGCAAAAGGCGAGGTGAATATTCATCGAGCCTGAGAAGAATAATTGTTTAAGTATAAATTAAAATTAATATTTCAGCGAAACGCTGCAGGTGACCATCGATAAAAATAATAGTCTGAAGTTCTGGAACAAATCAGCGCACGCTATTTTCTATAAACCCCTACGCATTTATACTAATTGAAATTAATAAAAAATGAACGAGTAAAAGACTAGTACACCTATTTCAATTAACGTTGTCCATCTGGAATGGTTGATCTGAGACCGATAGGAATTGTGGGAGCTCATTAAACTGCAAATGCACTATTATAATCACGCTTGAATATTAATGTTAACTTCTGAAATACTGTTATCTGTAATTCAGCACCATTCAAGTGTGATTAAAGCAATGTATTTGAAATTTAATGAACTCCCACAATTCCTATCGGTCTGAGATCAACCATTCCAGATGGACAACATTAATTGAAATAGGTGTACACCTATTTCAATTAACGTTGTCCATCTGGAATGGTTGATCTGAGACCGATAGGAATTGTGGGAGTTGATTAAATTCCAAATGCATTGTTTTAATCACACTTGAATGGTCCTGAATTACAGATAACAGTATTTCAGAAGTAAACATTAATATTCAAGCAATACTATAATAGTGCATTTGCAGTTTAACGAGCTCCCACAATTCCTATCGGTCTCAGATCAACCATTCTAGATAGACAATGTTAATTGAAATAGGTGTATACACAAGAACATTTTCCAACATCTGTGACAATAGTCCCCTTTACAGTTCCCTGCCCAGACTTGAAAGGTAGCCGGGCTTTTGTATCGAAGCGAGACGAACGATGAGCATGCAATGATAGGCCTTTTAACACCTTGCGGGACAATTATTGACGTGTCTATATCATTGCAAGCTAAACGTGTCATCGCTTCGATGCAAAGGCCCGGCCACCTTTCAAGATGGCGCAGGGAACTATGAAGGAGACTGTGTACTTTTTATACCTCATAAAACACGTGCTGCAAGTTTTCAATAGTAATTCATGACCATTTTGTCCAATATCGATGAAACAAAAGGAAAAGGAAGGTTGTTTGTTTTTGGGAATATACTGATTGACCTACAGTAATAATAGATGAATGCTAACGAACTTAATAGCTAACGAACTTGATGACATTTTGTTGCAAACTTTTCATCGGTTGACTCAGAAATATAATGGCTTAAAGTGCGGATAAACCAATGCAGAAGATCTCGGTTCGGATCCTAGCATTGGTACTCAAAGACTTTTTTTTTTTAACTTTTTCCACATAAAATATGACATAGGTAGAGCTCAAAACTGAAATAAAAAGGGGGTCACCGTATTCGTTTTAGAACTGTAAGGGGTGGTGTAAGGCACTTTTTTGCCTAATCTGGTTCTAAAATATGCTCACTAAATTCGTTAGAAATAAAATTACTACAATAACCATCAATGTCTTTACTCAAATATTACGACAGATTCTCACAAAATAGGTATTTTACTATTGTTATCATATCTTCTAGCCTTTGAAAGGCCAAAGATTTGGCTATTTAATGAACGATTCAAAGTAGTACCAGAGTCATTTTGTGTGGTCATGATCCTACAAAAGTTAAAATTACTATAGAATGCTCACGAAAACGATATTAATTTTTTTAAGATTCAAAAAGATTATCATATGAGCAATGTGAAAAGCGAAAAACGATTGGGGGTCACCGTACTAATAGGCGAGTTATAAGCGACCGAATCCAATTTTTCTTGTCAAAAATAACGGCAACGGTCCGCTCAGGACTGGGTTCTAGTACTTTAAACATCTGCTTGAAACTTGTCATTGTCATCTCCAGAAACCCTAAAACCTATTTTGTACTAGTTTTATGACTAAAGACGTCAAAATTATATTTTATTTATTCATTTTTACAAAGTCGTAAATTTGTTGTTTTGAGACTAAACAGCGACCATAAAACATAATAATATGAAATAACATAATACTTTCTTAGGTTATAGATAAGGATTCAAGTCAAGATATTATTTAGATAAATTTTCAAAAAAACGCAAATAAATGATGAAAAACGAGATGCGCGAAATGGATGCGCAGTAGCAAGAGTCCGGAACTACCTTAAAAGTAAATTGTTTCTAAGTCTGATGACTGGTGGAGACGAGGGAATTATGGACATGAAGCATTATATAATGACACGTGCCATTTTATAATGCTTCATGTTCATTTGCATTCCATTGTTTACGCAACCCCATCATTCCTCTGGGCCGCATTCAAATACAAACCTGGGCTTTAAATTTCAAACATGGACTATGTGGTATAACATGCTTTCCTCGTGACCAGAGAGGAGCATCGGATTGGGGAATATCATTGAGAATAAACTGCACGACAGTAGTATGAAAAAGAATATATTTCTAAATAATAACATATATATCTATATAAAACTATAGTGAATTAAAGTATATTACAAATTATAAAAAGCTACTAAAAACTGTAGAATACTGTATCAAAAACCTATATCTATAGACTGCTAAAGTCCTTGTTCAAACGTCGCACTTCGCAGAAGGCAAGGTGAATATCTATAAAAGTTCTTGAACCAGTCGGCACGTGTAATTTTCAATAATCAGCTGCATGTTTATACTAATACAGGTTTTCATTTCATAAACAATGAAACAGCATGTTTACTTTAAATATAACTTTCGTTATCTAGTACTATTTGACAAAAGGCGCATTCGCACAGGCAAAGCCTCGATATGTTGTTAAAATATTCACAAATCCCAACCCAAGAACTGAACACATTTAAATTTACTCCGAATCGAGATTATCCATGTGCAAATGCGGCTTTTGTCAAATTGTACAGCAGTGCTAGATAACAGGAAACTGGAGTATTTGAGTCTAATAAATCAGCAAACAATGATTACACACGAGAAAGAGTCAACTTTTAAAGCTATCAGTACTGGACATTAAAGAACCACCGAGGACGCTGGTATGCCCATTCTTAGTGCCTGTGCTTGACCCTATAACACAGGGTGTATTCAAGCACTAACCATATCACTACAAAAATATAAGCTGCCTGCAATTGCAAAGTTTACAGACACTCATTCTTTTTATTGACCGAATAGCAATATAGACCGGATGGGAATATGTTGAACTAGTGTTGTTTTTGACGGTCCAGCACCTTACCCACGTTCGAACACAATAGAATTTTTACATGTATGAGCCAGTCAACAACAACAGTTATTCAAATTGGTCAACATATTGCGATTGGCGGTGTATGGCGACCTGCTATTGTTCTTGACTAGATAGCCTCGAACTCATGTTGGAACGCAATGGATTTTTCAGATGTATTAGAGGCTAGCCAATCAAAAACGATAGTTGTTCAAATTGGTCGCCATATCTCGATTCGGTGTAACTCTAAGAGTTACATACCGAGAATGGAGGCAACAATAAGCCATATATATCCCGCGGGCCGCAGGCCCAAGGGATTACGGATATATGGGCTTATAGCCGAACATTCGAGGTATGTAACTGTTTTATTTCACACTTAGTAAGGTTTTCTCACAAAAAACAATGATTTTAATCCTATTCTAACAAAAAATATGATTTGAGTTAAGAAATAAAAGAACTTACGGCTTTCGAAATCTCACTGATTAGATGTTTAAATTAAAAGCTTATTGATAGAACACAATTGAAAGAGGTTGTGCTATCTTAGTTTTCATTCCTTAATTAAAAGTCTAAATTACTCAATACCATTGAAACTAATGACTAAGGTGAAGTGCTGTTAATATTTTTTCATACAATAGTTTTCTCTTGATTGAAGTGTATTGAAAGTTTTATATTTTGTCATAAAAAATACTATTGACACAATTTAAACCATTTGGCTGAAATCTGACTCGACACTTTTGATAAGTTTTCTGAAAAGAAAACAATTATGATTTTGAGCGTATTCCAAAAAATAAAACCAATCCTCAAAAGATATCAATATTCTGTTCATAATTTAATGTTCATTTTCAATAAATTACCATAAGGAAATATTAAACAATCTCTTTTTAATTCTATTCAGAATAAAAATAACGAACTTGAATGCTAACGAACATGCTGATGACATTAAACAAGTTTTTGTTGCAAACTTTCCATCGGTTGACTCGGTGGTATAATGGCTTAAAGCGCGGATACAGCAATGTAGAAAATCTCGGTTCGAATCCTGGCATTGGTACTCAAAGACTTTTTTCGCCAAAAATCGATATTTAGTAATATCCTATCTAGGAATAAGATATATCCCTATGAATAACAAAGAAAACCGTGTCAAGTGTAAAATAATCGCGGTTTAAACATTTACATCAGATTTATAATGTATTTCGGTCTAGGAATGCACTATTTTACACTCACCAGAAGTCAAACGTTTTTGAAATAGCTACACATGAAAAGGTTGGTTAAAATGATAATTCCATTTGTTAGGACTTTGGTGTAAAATCCCGTGGGAGGGAGATACTCGGGGTAAAAGCATCGGGTGTCAAAATTGAAAATATCGAATTGCGACATATTTTGGTATATTAAACGGGATAGTAAAAAGAAAAATCCCATCATTTTCCACGCTTTTTTCGTTTTGTGTGCCACGCCCTTTAGAAAGGACTTCGGATATCTTTTAGGGTTGTTCTTGCAATCCCGACGAGCATATACCCGATACGTTTACCTCCGAGTCCTCTCCGAGTCCTTCCGAGTCCTCTCCGAGTCCTCCCCGAGTCCTCCCCGAGTCATACCAAAGTATTGTCTTGTAAAATGAAGATTTTCTCTTTTTATACGTCAGCAAGAAATTTTCTTTCGCTTATAACATTATTAGCTTTTATTAGCAAAACTTAACAGATAATCAGATATATAGAGTACTAAGTACTGTAAATTCAAGTTTAGAAACAGATTTTGGGGTTGGATTTCACTCTTACTAGTGTCAATTCTCAAGTGCAATTGCTAATTAGTCAACGTCGTAATATATTCAACTGATGCATGGCGAGAATTATTACGCAAGATTACTGACTTTTTTAATTATTTGACACAGAACTTTCGTTAATCTTTATTAAACATTAAACATTGTTCTCAGAGATTTGAGATTTGCTATTGAAAGACTCGAGACTTGTCCTATAAGAGAGACTTGTGCTAGACTCGAGTCTTGTGCGAAAAGATTCGAGTCTTGTGCAAAAAGATTCGAGACTTGTGCGGAAAGACTTGATATTTGTGCGAAAAGACTTGTGCCAAAAGACTTTTGTGCGAAAAGAGCGGATACCGACCTGGAAGAAGTCGAAGAATAATGGCGGGTTTTCTGCTTTATCGTACGATCGATCCTCCTTAGGTAAACAATCAACTTCTTTCGGGAAGAGAACCATGAACAACGCTGTCATCATCCTACACTGAGCCATACATCTCTGTACGAAACCATTTTTCATGAAATTACAGTTTAAAACTCGAAAGTGACGGGCCGAAATCTCCGTGTAAACTAAAAGTAAACACACCAAAATCATCAGACATTCCTCGTCTAATTAAATCCGCGCGGGCTTTTCACTGTTAGCGCATGTGTTAATCGATTCACCGAATTAAAGGAAGTACATAGTGGGCTCACAGCCGGTAAAAAGCAGTACTGATACTAGATGACAGTGAGTCGAACAAAACTTAAAGTGACGTGGGTTTTTTATTGATCTAGTTCATAATAAACACACCAAATTAAAGCTAAAACATTAAAGATTAATAAACCGTGCGGGCATTTTAACTTTTTCAGTTTTAAATATAAGAAATCCAGGTTTAAAAACTACCTCACAGTCATTTTCTTGTAATTTGGGCGAGACCGGAAATGACTCGGAGATCATAGTCGACAATTGGATACTGACTATTTCTTAACACATATTTTGCCATGTTCCATTGGTGTAAAAGGAGAAGCTTTTTCGATCTGTCCCCGTTATATATTTTCTTTATGTACGAGTTGACCCAGGATTACTCTGCAAGAGAGGTTGCCTTACTTCCTGTGGAGTTGTACTGCAGCATAGATTGATAATCACTGCAGGAATTGCAACAATAAAAGCAACAATAACACCAATATTGAGCGCAATAACAATATAGACTATTACTTTACTGGACTCTACGTCATATGACGCAAATCGAAGCATGATAAATGATTGATGTAGAACGGCAAGTGTTAGCACCTCCAGGAAGTTTTCAAACGACCTTTCACCATCTTGTACATAATACGGCTCAAACTTAAGTTGGTAAATCAAAGAGATTATTAATACAATCGAAACAGTTAATGTCTGCATGGAGCTTGTGTGAGGGAAAACAGCCAAAAATACTGCAATAAAGAGTTTGCGTAAAAGTTTCAGTATTTCAAAGTACCATTGAACGTTTTCCTTATATGGTTGATAGATAGCACCAAGCCAAGAATTACATAGATTTCTATTTTCCTCAGAAAAATTATCTCTATTCCACTTGTACCAAATAAGCAAAGACTGCAAAAGTACAGGGACGCCAATGATATACAATATCACCCCAAGCCAACCTAATAGTTGCAGCATTAGGTATATCGGATCATCTTCAGAGCATTGTACCCATGGTGCTATGCGCAAATACGAGATCTCGTCATCATCTTCACATGGTGCTAGGATTGTAATAATTTGCTTGCTTACAGGAAAAAACGTAAGACATAGGCATGTGATGCTAACCTTTTTACATGAACTGCGAAAGTCTCTAAGAGGGTCACCAGCTTCTGTGGTTCTGCTAACTATGACTGCACGAAAGCCATAAATCATCCATATCAACAGCAAACAGGCAATTGGAAACATAAACACGAGAAGATAGTTGTATAATGGTGTGAACAAAATAGGATACTGACAAGAGATTCCAGTGAAGTCCAGATTCATTATACTGCTCATATAATGCTGAACCGATACGACAAACTTAGGAATAGGACTATTGTTCGCTGAAATCATTGCATCAAGAACTTGAATGTAAAATACCAGTATTGAAATGATACCACGAGTGTTCTCTGATATTCCAGCGACATAAAAGAACAAAAGAACTACGCTAACTTCCAGAAACCAACCAGTAATCACATCCACTAGTCTGAATGTCACTAAAAAGACCAGCTCAACAAAAGCGATGATGAATCGAGCTCTGATTGAATTGCTGCACAAATATGCAGCACTCAACATAGCCAACAAGCAAATAATGATCACTGGAGTGAACACATATGCACTGATCTGCGTTGATTGTGTTTGGCAGCCAATACATAGCGACCCAGACTTGTAGTACCCGTCAATGCACATTGAGCACAGGCGGTTTGTACTACCAGAGTGACAAATACGCGATTTGTTACACACAGTGGTGTGACTAGTAACATTGAACCAGCATTGACAGTCTCCGTGTGGGTTACAAGCCCAGTCTTTTTCACTAGGAAAACTAGGGCACTCTACAAGGTGAGTCACGTTATTTACTGATGGTGAAGGCCAGTAACCACGTGCGAGCGTCATTACGATCTGCGGCACGTCATTATCGAGTAGGCTAGTCGACTTTGTTTCCCCGGAGCAATTCCCATTAGGCATGCACTTTTTGCACTGAGCCAAGCTCCCATAGTACCCCTTCCCACAAACACAAAATATGTAACCATAGTAACTTTCATCCATTAAAGCGCTCCCATTGGTGGACGTTAGTGTTGCAAAGGGACAACTGTACTCGACATTTTTCTGACGAAAGTTTGGAGTTACGCGCATGATGTTTTGGATATCTCCACTAGTTACATTTATCTTGGAAACAGGAGCTCTCATTTTGGGATTACCTCTAATATCTATGAACATCAAAGATTGTAACAGTCTGAAATTACCAGGAATTTCACCTTCAAATTCATTGTGTGATAAATCCAGCGTGTTTAAAAACATATAATCATTATGGACTTCCGGTATCGAACCCCCGATTTTATTTCGGTTTAGATTTAGTTCAATGAGACTTGTCAACGCCCAGATTGACGTATCCAGACTCCCATTGAAGACACAGTTACTGATATCTAGAATCATAAGCGAAGCAGTCGGCGTTAGTGCTGTTATAAGTGTACTTACATTGACAGAAAGCTTCTGATTGTTTCCCAGTAGAAGTATCTCTAATCCAGGCGATCCTTTGAACGTTAATTCACTATGGATTCCTTGGAAATGATTATTGGAAAGATCAAGGATCCTTAAGTGAGGTAGATTTCCTAATTGCTTTGGAATTGTCTGTTGTAACTCATTAGAGTGCATAATGATGGTGGTCAAATTGGTCATTTTATCAATGCTTGAAGGTATAGGCCCACTGATGCCAGGGTTTAGGGGCAACATAAGTTCTATTAAATGAGGAAAACAATCACCAAAGTCGTCCGGTAATACACCATATATGCCTGCACTGGACAAGTGCATTTTCTTTAGTGACGTCATTCCCAAGAAAATGCTAATATTTCCATTAACAGACAAATACTCCAGGTCCAAAAACCAAACTTTCTTAAGTTTTCCAATGCCTTGAGGTATTTCCCCATCGAGATCATTCTCACCAAGACTAAGAACTTTCAAATTTAACAGATTGGTAATGTTTTCAGGGATCGAGCCATTTAGTCGTTGATTAGATTTTTGACAACAGAGCTGGATCTTCTGTAAGGATTTGAAAGATGCAAATATATTCTCTGGAAGTCGCCCAGAAAAATAACAAAATGACAAATCAACGCGCAACAGTTTTGTCATATTAGGAAATATAAAGTCCTTCAATTCACCAGACAAGTTGTTACTCGGGAGACAAAATGCTCTCAAATTTCGAAGTTTCCAGAGGCAACTTGGTATTTGTCCTGAAAGATTATTTTTGTTGAGTGTCAAACCAATCACATAGCCATCACGGCATGTGACCCCTGCCCAAGAACAGTGATCGATAGTTAAATTGGATTGACGACCTGTAGATGACCATCCACTTTGCTTTGTCCAATTATGACCTCGGGTCTCGATAAAAAGTTGTTGTAAGACAGCTCTTTCGACACTACGGTTAAATGTAGTGTCCAATGACTCGTCTGGAACTGTAATGCCATCGAAACACTTGAGATCAAGTGGAGCTTCAAATTCATTATTTACTGTGGAAGAAAATGAAGAGGTTATTCATTAAAATGATTAATGAGCATGCACTTCAGGTAGGAGTACACAAACCATACAATAGCATAACATAGCAATCACTTCATTTAGTAACAACAAAACTATTTATTTATTTATAAACAATATTTAGGCAGAGATGCCCAGTTCAGCATAGCTGGTTTAAATGGGGCTCTGCACAAAACATACATCACATTGGGTTTACATACATCGAGATATAACTATAACTATTAATTATGATATTGATTATTATTACATACATAGAGATATAACTATAACTATTAATTATGATAAATGTATATAGATAAATATATACTAATGAAAATATAAGAACTGTTTAATT